>CABHPH010137770.1:21384-35549 GCA_902168325.1 Peromyscus nudipes | reverse complement strand
CTCAGAGATGAAGCCTACTCACAATTCCCCCCAAAACAGCTCACCTCAAGTCTGTGGAGCCATCATGCATTGCTGGCGGGATGTAATGTTAAACACACGACCCTGAGCAGTGCACCTAGGAGAACTGAAAACTTGAAGTCCACACGGAAGCATTCAACTGAGTGTTCCCAGTGACACCATCCATGCAAGAGCCAAGAAGTGAGGACAGCCCCAGAACCAATGAAAGACTGAGTAAAGCTGTGTATCTGTACACCAGCATGTCACCCACACATGAAAGAGAAGAATCTAAATGCCTACTGCAACTCACTGAGCCTTCCAAGCACTGAAGCCATTCACAAAAGACTCACACTGTACGATTCCACGCATATGAGATGTGAGAGCACATAAATACAAGAGGACAGAGAGTGGACTGGACAGTCTGAGGTCTGGGGGACGGAGGATGAGGAGTGGCCGCTCATGTATGAGTGTTTGCTGGGAGATGGAATTGATGGCTGTAATTCTAGTGATTAATAATTTGTGAATTAATTGGTGGTTTATGGACACACACAACTTTGACAGGTATGCTAAAAACCACAATATTTTTCCCTGTATCTTTTTCCCCGTGTGTGTGTGTGTGTGTGTGTGTGTGTGTGTGTGTGTGTGTGTGTGTGTGTGTGTGTATGTTTTCCTCTTTTTTTTTTTTTTTTTTTTTTTTTGAGACAAGGTTTTTCTATCTAACAGCCCTGGCTGTCCTGGAACTCATTTTGCAGAGCAGGTTGGTCTTGAACTCACAGAGACCCACCTGCCTCTGCCTCCCAAGTGCTAGGATTAAAGTTGTATACCACCATGCCCAGCTGTGGATTATACCTTAATGAAAAATATATGAGAAAAAAGTCAGCCTCGCTCCCCTTCTCTGAAACCCATGCCCCACTCCTCATCCCCAATGGTGGATGTCTATGCGTCTAAGTCCATCACTTCCTCTAGGCAACAACTTGATTCTACTCTTTCTATGAAAGGCAGCTCATATTCAACAAGTCCCAAATTAGTCTCCTGAGTCCCAGTCCCACTCCATAATTTATCTTCTCTTCCCCCATCCCATGCCTATTCACCATCCACAAACCCCGTGGTTCCTCCTCAAACTATATCTGGAGTCTACCCCTTCTTGTTCCTCCCCCACAGCCCTAGGCCACCACCGCATTGTACCCCAGTTTTATTCCTCTATACCTGAGCCAGAGCAAGCCTGAAACCATCAGTCAAATCCCATCCCTCCTCTGCTCAAAACCATCAGTCCCATCCAGTCACCTCCTCCACTCACCTACGAGTCTCCTTTTTATTAGCTGTGCAGAGCACCTGCGTCTACTACAAGGCGAGTTCATCTCACCCTTTAGCTCCCTGCATCCCACCTGACCTGGCAGAGCTGTCAAGGATGAGCAGGAACAATCTTTGCAAGGCCCTTAGCTTGGCTTGTAGCCAGCAAGGAAAGTCTGGTCAGTAGCTTCTGCTAGCACAGCCCTAAGAGGGACTCACCAGCAAGGAAGGATTTAGCCATGCGAGAGCTCTCTACCTGCAAACCCTGCCCCAGCACTCTGGACATCAGGGAGCTCCAGGCTATTGGAAGCATTTGTGCAGGGATGGCTCACAAAGCCAGGAGAAAGGGTCATGTACAGACCTGCAAGGCTGGATTCATCCCCTGAGGCCAGGGGCCACATTTGCTCCCACAGGAAAAAGGGGAAATTCCCCAAGTCACTGTCTTTGGGAAAGAGGGCAAAGGGTAAGATAGGCCGGCTCTGACTGTACTCGGTTCTTGGTCGGAGAGCATTTGTTTGCCCACTCTACTGCTGGCCATGGGTGGCGAGCATAAATCACCACTGGACTAAAGTCCTGGCCCAGAAAAAGCTCTTGATAAGCATTCCAGTTCCTTCCTGCCCTTCCCATGTCCTCCTCTCTTCCTGCTCTCCAGAAAGAATGTGGATTCAAATGTTCCGGGAAAATCCAGGTCCAGGCCCCCAGAGAAGACAAGAGTACTTGTGTCTGGTTTTGGGGCTGAAGCCAGTGTGGAAATGTCCTGGCTTCTGAGGGTGCCAGAGGACAGACAGCCAGGCTTTCACTCTTCACAAAGGCAGCCCTTGCTGAGGAGACAGCAAGGAACAGCAGGTTGTGCGCCTGGGCCTGAGAGCTCCTGGGGAGGAAGGGGTCTGGAGAACAGCTCTTCGCTGTTTTGTGGCCATGGAAGCTCCAGAGGCTGGCAGGGAAGAGAGTGAGTTTAGAGCCTTGTGGGGAAGGAAGGCCAAGGAGCACTTGCTTGTCTTGTAAGTGGACAGAGGTGTGTGTGTCCACAGCTAGTCTGCACACTCAAAGCTTCTGCCAAAGTAGAAGTCAACATGAGAGGGTGGAGAACGTGCCTGGCAGGGTCAGGAGGCTGAGGCCTGGCTCTGCCATTAGCCAGGTATAGTTCTAAGCAAGTCACTTCTCTACCTGCATTGAGTGTAACATAGGGGGTGGACATGATGAGCTCAGCAGCCTCCAGGCTCTAACCCAGCAAAACCAACAGGGACACAGCAGTGCTGAGACAAAGAACTGAACAGAGGGACCCAAAGAAAATTACAGACCATTCCCAACAGTCGAAAGAGGGCTTCCAAGGCCCAAATGTTCACTGTCAGAGGGAATGACACCAGAAAGTGGCACACAATGCAGTGAGGTATCATTCAGCTTTGAAAAGGAAGGAAAGCCAATGCTAAGTAAAAGGAGTCAGCTATGAAAGGACAAGTATACAATCCCACCGATCCTTAGCATGTGACGAGGCTTGTAGGCTTGCCACATTCAGGGACAGGATGTAGAATGGTGAATGTCACAGACAGGGTGAAACAGAAGTCAGTGTGTAACAGGTAAAGAGTGTCTGTGGGGAGAGATGAAAAGTTCTGGAAATGGGTGGTGAGGATGGCTACAGAGCAAGGATAATGAACTGAATAGCACACACCTGCACATTTAAATGTAGTTCCAATAGTAGATTCTATTATATATATTATATAATAGATCATATATACCTATATGTATCTATATCTATCTATCTATCTATCTATCTATCTATCTATCTATCTATCTAGCTAGATAGACAGACAGACAGACAGACAGACAGACAGACAGACAGACAGATAGATAGATAGATAGATAGATAGATAGATAGATAGATAGATAGGTGTCAACAGAAAATCTCAAGCATACAACTCGGTTTAGGGCTTCCTGATTCATAAACTGAGAGAATTGGAATGAAGTGAGCCACACAGGTACGAGCCATGGTAAGGAAGGGTCCAAAGGCAGAGACCAGAAGAGAAGCCAGCCAGCCAGGAGGAGGCATAGAAGGGAAGCCAGCAGACGAGGGGTGGACAGACTGTGCAGAGGAGTTGTCCCCAGTCCTAACGGCGGGGTGTGAGATGAGGGTCTCAGGCCCTCGTGGGAAAGAATTCAGAGCCAGCTTGCTCCAAAGCCCAGGGCTTCACAGACTTGGGATGAACTGACTTCTCTTTCCATTCTCCACACACTGAGAGTGTGGCTCCTTGAAATAAAACAAGAAACAGGTTTGTCAGATAGCAAGAAGCCTGTGGACCTCCTTGAAGCGGAACCTCAGAGGGCTCCTCCTGAGTGTGCCCGCATGTGTGATCACAGCCATTGGAGGCAGAGCCTAGGAAGACGGCCAAGGGTGGGGTGGAATCCTGACAATCCAGCCATATGCCTTCTCCCTGGGGGTTCAACTCCCACTCCCAAGAGGCACCAGAACTGGCTGTCACATTGGAGAAGATTCTCCTGCCCAACAGATGATGCAGCCTGTGGTGGTCACTGGGTGGATGGTGAGCCAGTGCTGAGTGTCAGAAGCTCAATGTATCCGTCAGTCACTAGCACTGTGACCAGGTCCCTGAGAAAACCAACTCAAGGAAGGAAGGATTTATTCAGAGACTTTTAGTTCACCGTCCTTGGTTCTGTTGATCATGGACCTCTTCTGAATCCAAACATCACGGTGGTGGGAATATGTGGAGGACAAAGCTGTTTGTCTCCTGGTGGACAGGAAGCAAAGAGCAACGGGAGTGGGGGCTGGAGACTAGGCGGGACTTTCAAAGACACACCTCCAGTGACCTGCTTCCAACAAGCAGCTCTTACCTCCAAAAATATTGTCGCTAGCTGGTGACCAAGCATTCAACACATGAGCCCGTGGGAGACATTCTGTATTCCAACAATAACTCTAACCCCATTTCCACCTGCACCAGCAGCTACCATTGATAGTGTTTGTAAGAAGTAAAGAGTGTGTCCATGGACACAATGACATCATCACTACGGTGATGATTCCCAGCCTCCCCCCCACACACACAATATCACTGTCACTACCATCATTGTCCACACTGCCATGCTTTTGTCCTTCCTCAGTCTGGAACAGGGGAAATCAGAATCCAGAGCACCTGGATATTGGCTGGGTGTGGAGTAATTGAAGGCATCTACCCCCAAGGCTTGACGCATCTCTAGATGGTAGCCAGCAGGGAAGCAGGATCTCAGGGTGCTGGCTGCCCAGGAAAAGCCTTGGCCTTCCCAGGTTTGCAAAGCTCCCGAAAACAGACTGGCCCCTGAAAGGTTCAGTGTTATGCCCAGGCCTAAATATAACAGGGCTCTGATTAAGGTTCTCTGTATAAGGGGTCATCCTTTTAAAAGCCGTACTCAGCTGAAATGTTTTAAGCCCTTTTTTTAGTGGGAGACCTCATGCTGCAGAATGTGAGCATCTAGTATCTATTCTCAGGGAAGGCCTAGGTGGGTAATGCCATACACTAAGTGTGCTGTCTTGTTTTATGTCAACTTGACATGAGCTAGAGTCATCAGAGAAGAGGGAGCCTCAACTGAGAAAATGCCTCCTTAAGACTGGACTATAGGCAATTTTTTAATTAGTGATTATGGAGGGCCCAGCCCATTATGGGTGGTGCCATACCTGAGCTAGTGGTCCTGGCTTCTATAAAAAAGCAAGCTGAGCAAGCATGGGGAGCAAGTCAGTAAGCAGCACCCCTCCATGTCCTCTTCATCAGCTCCAGCCTCCAGGTTCCAGCCCCAATTGATTGTTCTTGTCCTGACTTCCTTTGATGATGGACTGTAATGTGGAAGTGTAAGCCAAATAAACCCTTTCTTCCCCAACTTGATTTGGTCATGGTGTTCATCACAGCAATAGAAACCCTAAGACACTAAGTCAGGCCTGGTTTCACTGATCCAAGCTTCTAAAGTAATGCCGCAGCCATGTTTCCCCTGTCTCTGTTGCTAAGAAATGTTATCACAAAATCTAAAAGCACTCTGGAAAATACTTTTTCCCCCTCAGAAGCAAATGTCCAAAGTTACTTAGAAAAACATTAAAGAAGCTTACTTGGCAATAAAAAGAAATAGCATTGACTGAGCTTGTACAAAGCAGTGTTCTTCTCTGTATGTATTATGCAATATTTGTCTGAATGTTTTCTGTGGAACACAGCCCAAAATGAAGTGCCAAAAATGGTTCTCTTGGGAAATCCTAACAATATACTCTACTAATGTACTCCTCATATACACTTGTACAGTAAAGGGTTTTATAAGACCTGCAGTATAGAAACTTATTTCTATTTATTTAACCAGTCTATCCTAAGGTATGATATATAATCCAATAGATAATGCCTGCAATTATTTTAGAAGGTGAAAACTGGGTGCAATGGCATGTACCTTTCACTCCAGCACTCTGAAGACAGAGGCAAGCAGACCTTTGTGAGTTCAAGGTCAGCTTGACCTACATAGTGAGTTCTAGGCTAGCCAAAGCTACATAGTGAGACCTCATATAAGAGAGAGAGAGAGAGAGAGAGAGAGAGAGAGAAGAAAGAAAAGAAAAGCAGAAAAAAGCAACTGAATAACAGCAAAGAAAACGCATAAACGGGGTCCTTGAGATGGCTCCGTAGGTGAAGGCACATGCCTCCAAGCCTGACGACCGACATTGATCCCTAGGAGTCACACAGTGGAAGGAGAGAACCAACCTCTACAAGTCATCCTCTGACCCCCACACGTGTGCCATGGCCAAGGAAAGCACTCACATGTGTGTGCATGCATACATGCACTAAATAAAATGTAATAAAGTGTAATAAAGAAAGTGCATAAATGTAAATTTTTTATTTTAATAGTTATGAGTAGTTTTTTTTTACTAAGAATTAAGAAAATAATGTAACTAATCAATCAAACCTGTTACTGCACATACATTGTTCAGTATTTGATAATTTATTTAAAAATATGTACTGAGAGAAATAACAGGGGTGGGTGAATACTAATGCAGATGTCTTGGTCATGGAAGATGTCACCAATAAAGTGACATTTAGTAGGCTATGAATGTAGCTTAGTTGGTAAAGTACTTGCCTACCATGCCCAAAGGCCTGGCATATACCTATAATCCCAGAACTCGGGAGGCGGAGGCAGGAGGATCAGAAACTTAAGTTCCACCTCAGCTGCACAGCGGGTTCAAAGTTAGCATGCCATACATGAGACCTGCCTTAAAACAAAAGACAAAATCCTAATGAATTATTTCTGCAGGAAGAGAATGCTAGAAGGGAAGAAGACCACATGCAAATTCCTGAGTAGGTACATACCTGTCTACCGGTCACCCAATGAAATGATCAAAACCTCAGGCTTCAGACAAGTCCCCAAAGGCTGGTGTGTTTTATGTATGATGCACTTCTCATACCATAACATGCATCCCTTCAGTGAAGGGTAAGGATGCTGATAAACGCTATACAGGTGCCCAGCACAAGGTCCTGAGGGTGTCAAGGTGCAGTGCAGAGAGGTGAAAGTTAGGAACTATAAAAGCCATTTTAATATGATTGGAGGGCCAGTTGCCAAGAGGCTATATCAGTCCTAAATGTCTATGAAGGACCAGCTGTCAAGAGGATATATCAGTTCCAAGCATCTATGCATTTAACAACAGAGTGTTTAAAAAAAAATGCACCAGGCAAAATCCCAGCAGAAAATTAGGAATTTACAATTACACCCTGACATGCAACATAGCCCTCTTCATAAATGACAGAACAAATACTCAGAAAACCAATGAAGATACAGAAGACTTGGACAACATTATCAGTCAGTGTGATCTGTGAGGCACTCACGGAACATCCCACCCAGTGACAGCAGACTCTGAGAACATCTATAAAGACAGCCCATCTTCTGGGCACTGAGACAAGCCTCAAAAAAGACTTCAAATAATGTACTCTATGTTCCCTGACACACTGGAATTAAAGATCGAGAACAGAGAGATCTCTGGAAAAGTCCCAAATTCTTGAAAACTAAGTAAGATACTTCTAAATAACCTATGGGTCACAGAAGAAATCTAAAGAAAAATTAGAACTTGATATGAATAGAAATTAAAACATAGGCCAGTTGTAGTGGCTCATGCTTTTAATCCACCCAACATTTGGAAGGCAAAGGTAGGCAGATCTCTGGGAGGTGAAGGCCAGTCTGGTTTATACAGTGAGTTCTAGAGAGCACTAAATAGTGAGACCCTGTCTTGGAAAAAAGGAAGGAAAGGAGGAGAGAAGGAAGGAGGGAAGGAAGGAAGGAAAACATATGTTACAATTTGTGGGGCACAGCTAAAGGAGTAATTCAGAGAATTGTATAGTGCTAAACAAATATCCCAAGAAAAGAAAAAAAAATGACTCAACAACCCAGCTTGCATTTCAGGCACTGAGAGCAATGTGGAGCATGATGGTGTCCCTGAGTCTTGAGTACTTGGGAGGCTAAGGTGGAAGGGTCACTGAGCCCAGGAGAAGGAGACTAGCCTGGGCAGAATGGAAAGACACTCCTCTTCAAGAACATGAGAACAAGAGAAACGTAAATCCAAAGTAAGTAAAGAAGAAAGAATAGGCATGGGTGAAAAATCAATGGAACTAAATGAGAATAATCAATGGGGGTAAGTGCTGGCTCTTGGAGAAAATCGATACTTATAAAACCCAACCCTGCCTGATCAGGAAAAAGAAAAAAAAAGATACAAAGTTAACAATATCGGGAATGAGGGATGACATCAGTGTAGAATCTACAAGTATTGTAAAGATAATAAAAGAATTAATTTATCCCAATAAGTTTGGTAACTCTGATAAATGGAACAATTTTTTGGTGGGGAAAGGGGTTTTTTGAGACAAGGTTTCTCTGTGTAACAGTCCTAGCTGTCCTGGAACTAGATCTGCAGACCAGGCTGGCCTTGAACTCAGAGATTCACCTACCTCTGCCTCCCAAGTGCTGGGATTAAAGGTGTGAGCCACTACCCCCTGGCAAATGGAACAAATTTTTTAAAAATTAGCAAACTACCAAGTTTCACTGAAGACTAAAGAAGTGACTCAATGATCTTACGTCTATTGAAGACATTTAATTCATAATTTAAAAGATTATCCATAAAACTTGCAGTCCAGAGGGTCTTGTCAGTGAATTCTACCGAACACGTAAGAAAGAAATTAGAAGAGGTTTACTTAAACTCTCCTAGAGAAACTGAAAAAGAAGGGTTAATTCCAACTCATTCTAGAAGGCCAGCATTACTTTCATACTAAAGTTAGGTAAATAAATTATAATTTAAAAATGGTCTAATATCCCTCAAGAACATAAACCATTTCTGCATCAAATTCTTTCCAACTGAAGCCAATGGCACATGAAAGGACAGTTCATCACAACCACGTGCTGTTTATTTCAGGGATGAAAAGTTAGCTACACATCAGGGAAAGGGCCAGCAAGATGGCTCAGTCCCGAAAGGCACTTGCTACCCAGCCTGATGACCCACATGATGGTGTAGAGAATGGATTCCCCCAAGCTGTGCTCTGACCTCCACATATAGGCTCTGGCACGTGCCCCAGTCTCCCCAGCACACACACACTAAATAAAAGTAAGTAAAATGTTTTCAAAAATTAGGGGGGAAACTTAACATAATTTGCCACATTAGCAGACTAAAAAAAAAAAAGTCATGTGATTATCTCAGCCAGAGAAGGCATTTGAGAACATCTGACATCTGATCCTGACTGAAAGACTCTGCAAACTAGAGGAAGGAGCTCCCCTGTTCTGACAAAGGGCATCTCCACCAAATAAATCTACTCTTAACACCAGACTGATGCCAAAAGACTGAACACGCCCCTTAGGATAAGGAGAGGATGCCTGTTCTCACTGTGACAACTCAGCACAATACTGGAGGCTTTAGTCACTGAAATAAGGCAAGAAAAAGAAATAAAGGCCATCAATTGGGAAGGAAAAGATAAAACTGCCTTTACGACAACATGATCATCCATGCAGAAAGGAATCTCATAAAGAGCCACTAAAGCTAATAACCAGTTGGTTATATGATTAATATATAAAAAACAATTATATTGGAGGAGGTCAGGAGGCACAGGGAATGCAGTGTGTGGGGGGCGGAAATGGATTTCAATAAAGTATAATGACATATATGTGTAAAGTGCCACAATGAAACCCATTACTTCATAAGTTATCTTAAACTCATTTTAAAAATTAGAAATCGTAGCCAGGCGGTGGTGGCACACGCCTTTACTCCCAGCACTTGGGAGGTAGAGGCAGGCGGATTGAGTTTGAGGCCAGCCTGATCTACAGAGAGAGTTCCAGGATGACCAAGGTTACACAGAGAAACCCTGTCTCAAAAAAGCAAAACAAAACAAACCCCAAAAATTAGAAATCATTTATACTTATATATTCTCACAGAAAACAATTAAAGCTAAAATTAAAAACATTTATCATAACATCAATGCAGATGTAAGTATAAATCTGACAAAATGTACATAAAAGACCTATATATTCAAAAGTACAAATCAATTGAGAGATCAAGGAAGACCTAAATAAGTGGAGAGAGACAGTGTTCACAGGTTAAAAGGCTCAGCATTGTCAGCTAAGACATCAGTTCTCAAGACTGAGGCTATGGTTCAGGACTATGTCACTTGCCTAGCATGTGTTAAGGCCCAGGTTCAGTACCGAACACTACAGAAATTCCTTCAGGTTGTACACAAATTCCACACTATCCCAAACAAAATCGGAAATTTTACCTGACTCTATAATTCATGTATTCATTCTCATGGCTTTGACTACTAAGCTTGTTATAAAGCCGTAGATGTTAAGGCAGTGGCACATTGTCTTACATCAGACATCCAGATCAAAGACAGACTACACAGGGAATTAGTTCTTGCTACTGGGACAAAGTCAACTGGGAGCTGGAAGGAAGAATCTTCAACAAGGAACTCTGGGAGATTTGTTCCACCCCCATGCCACATGCATAGTGTACAGAAAGAGAACAAAATGTAAATGAAAAACCCAAACAATTAAACTTCCAGGAGAAACCATGAGAAATGCTGTCATGACCTTGGGTTAAGCAAAGATTTCTTAGACAAAATACCAAAAGTACACTCTGTGAAAGAACTAATAAACTAGATGTCATCAAAACAAAAACGTCTAGTCTTTGAAAGAAACTGTCAAGAGAATGGAAAACAAGACACAGACTGAGAAAAATATTTGCATTTATCTGAAAGAAACTTGTGAGTCAGCAGCTTTCCAGGCTCTCCTCTAGACCAGCATCTTGTGATTAATGGGCTTCATTCAGGAAAGAGAATGTGGACAATAGAAAATCATGGCCAGTGGGAATCTAGAGCACTGATCTCCAGCTTCAGCAATCCCAACAGGGTGTGCTAAAAACAAGGCATTGCCCTCCATCCTTGGAGTTTCAGAATGAGAAGGGGCCTGGGCACTCACATTTCTAGTACTCTCCTTGACCACCACACTTCGAGAAACACTAACTTTGACCAGAGTAGAAGTACAATGCCAGATGCAAGATCCCTAAACAAAGGGACACTTCCTAAGTAAACGCTGGTTTTAAGAAATCATTTTTCAGGTATTTTGAGCACCTCCTAATCTTGGGAGTTCTTTCTCAGTTTTCCTTAATAAAATCTAAAAAAAGAAAACTTCTGCTTTCCAACTTATATTAGCTTGAAACTTCTGTGCCTGCTCATCAGAGCTTCTACTCAAAGAAGCAATTCCCAGCACAGCATTTCTGAGCTGGCAGGATTCTAGCCCTGCCTCTTCATTCACTGTCCACTTTTGTTACCGCTAAGGTCTTTAAGTACTCTTTAAGCACTCTACCAAGACCTGATCTCGATCTAGAATTCCCCCTGGAAGCTGCATACTGCCTTATAGCAACCATTCCATAACAACAGAAAGCAGGAAACCATGTTGCTCCACTAAAGCCTATCAAATTTCCCTGATCCTCCCCATGTAATAACCCACCCCACAGGCTGCCATCAGGTCTCACCATCCAAAATGGCCCACTGATTGTCAATCTCCGTATGCTTTAGGTACGAGTCTTCAATGGTGGGGTCGTAGTCAGGCACAAAGATCTTCTGGAAAAACTGGATGGTGAGGGCACTCTTGCCCACACCTCCGTCTCCCACCACTACCAGTTTATAGGTGGGGAGGTTGTCACTGGGAACAGCGCTGGTTGCCATGCTTCTGGTGGTCAGACCTAGGGAAGAAAGACACATGGCATGAGGCAGGCGGTGGTCTTTCCCTCTTGAACTAGGGAAAATATTCATGGGCTTTCTTACCTCAATTTGGGGGAAATATTCATGGGATTGGTTCTTATAAAGGTACACAAACTCCCAAAGGTAGACGAGAAAGTGAAACAAGGCAAAACGTGTGTCACACACGGTCCTACTACCCAGAGACAATTGCTGTTCAAATGACCTGTTCACCATTATTGACTGAGCAGCAGCTCCATGCCAGGTCTGGTCTGATTCACACCACCACTGGTCTTTAATGAGTACAGCTGTGTCAAGGGAGTTCCTCTACAACTAGCCTCTGCCCCAGAACTATCCACGTAAGCAAGAGAGCTCTGGGCCGAGCAGGGACAGAAGACACAAAAGTTCACCTTTCCCACATCAGCCCTTATCAACTAGAACATCTCTTATCAATTGGAATGCTCTGCTGAGAAAGAGCTGAGGCCGCTGAGCCCGGAAGACAGAGGGGCTGTGCGAATTTCACACTCCTGTGCTCTGGGAGACCCCTTCCAAATCAAGTCTGCCATCCTGGCCTTCCATCTTCTCGTGCTTTATCATGCTACAGTCATGCTGGTATTAAAGGCAATCTCATCCATCCATTTAAGCTGGGACACAGGGAAGGAAGGAGGGGATGTTGTGGTGGTTCTCAGTCAGGGACAGTTCTCTTCCCTACCAGGGTATCTGCAGTGTCGGGATGTCTCTGGGTATCACTAGCACCTAGTGAGCAGAGGCCAGGGATGTTGCTTAACATTCTAGAGAGCACAGGCCGGCCCTCCCCAGCAAAGACCTGTGGGAGGCCAGAAGCTCCCAGCTAAGGCAAAGGACAGAGCTGGAAATGTGGGTGGGTCCAGGATTCTGAAGAACGATGAGGCCTTCACAGGCTAAGACTGCTTGTGACAAGGTGACAGAGAGAAGTGAAGGGTGGCCTTGGAAAATGCTGTCACAGAGTGCCCCGAAAGAGAGGCAAGCAGGGGTCATGGAAGGAATCCTCGGAAAACCAGGAAAGAACACAGTGCAGACTGGCAGCGGAAGTCGCACATGGGTAAGGAAGAACGATCTGTAAGAGCCAGAGGTACTGGCTGACTTCAAGGAGTGCATTTTCCAGACCCAACAGAGCAGTTGCACATGTGAATCCACAGCAATAGTGTCAACATGCACAAGACCTGCACACGCTCAGGCCAGGCAAAAATCCCCGTGTGGAGGGAGGCAGGGGGAAGTGGGCACCAAATTCCACCACTAGTGAGAAACTATTGGCATTTGATAGCTGCTAGGAGGAGAGTCAGCTTTCTGGTTAGTTAACCACATACTGGGGCAGACGCCATGCCCAAGAGTAGTTGGAGAACACAAACTGGACTAGAAAGAAGAAAGAGAAGGAGAAAGAGGAGGAAGAGGAGGAGATTCTCAAAAGCTGGGTGGGTAGGGAAGGGAGGGTAGAGAGGGTAAATGTGGGAGGAGCCAGAGGGGGAGCAAGCCTTCCTGCTCGAAGGCCACTCCCAGGCAGTCTAAAAAACCCATCCTAACCACCGAGGGGGTAGAAGCTTGCTCCTGTCTCTGCACACATGAAAACCCCCCAGTGCTGCTTTGGGGAAGAAAGAGGCTCAGGGGTGCAGCTGGTATAGAAGGGTGGGGAGACAGCATAACCCCGAGGACAAGGGCCTGGGATCCTGCCACTACCACTGTGCCCCCAACCCCACCCTGAATCATAGTTTTCTTCTATACCAGACCAGTGGCTATTTTGAGAGTTGGGTTTTTTTTAATAATTATTTTCATCTCTACAAGGTCTTCAACTCTAGGCTGTGACAAAAAGGGTGTTAACAAAAATGTGGGTTATGTGGCCATGTTGATTTGCATGTGGCTAAAGGACAGGGCTGCTGCTGGATCCTTTGCAGTCACTGAAACCTGATGTTGACATTTAGGACTCCCCCAAAGTGGAGGGGAAGTACATGCTTTTTTTTTTTTTTTTTTTTTGCAGGCAGGAAGAATATAAATCTGTTGAAGCTGGGCTGGGAATATGCTTTCAGAAATGGATCAAAATTAAAAAAAAGGGTACACCCTCTTGTACACTCTGTCAGGTGAGAATTTATTGCAAGGAAAAAAATCTCATCAGGGAGCTTCACAGAAATGTTAGAAATATGGAGATGGAGGTGTGACTAATATTGGGAGGGGGAAAGAAAGGGGAAAAATAGATACACGTAGCAACTAGTTAATAAGCTGGGTGCAGGAGTGCACACCTGTAATCCCCGAAGTGGGAAGGCTAAGGCAGTAGGGTCACAAGTTCAAGCAAGCCTGGGATATATAGCAAAACCCTCTCGCACACATGCATACAAGCATACATAGAAACAAAACCAAAACAGGATGGTTAACAAACCTAGGAAAGTTTTATACTCTATATGGAAAAATACCAGACCTCTAAACAGCAAAGGTGTAGGGCCACTATCCCAGGAAGGCATGCATCCATGACGACCAGCCCAAAGGTGGATCCCAGGACAGCAAGACTTGGATGGTGGCTATCCCAGAATAAGACTTCAGGGCTCTTTGATTTCCTGTGTCTGTTTTCCATCTCTCTCTCTCTCTCTCTCTCTCTCTCTCTCTCTCTCTCTCTCTCTCTCTCTCTCACACACACACACACAC
>CABHPH010137770.1:0-21284 GCA_902168325.1 Peromyscus nudipes | reverse complement strand
TCTCACACACACACACACACACACACACACACACAGAGTCAACTCTCCTTAGCCATGAGTTCCATATTTATAGATTCAGCCAACCATGGGTTGTAAACATTTAAAATTTTATTTGGGAGAGGAGTCTTGAAGATCTATATGGCCACTCTGATCTTTGTTGGTAAGCACAATGGAGAATCAGGTGCCCATGTGGCACTTAGGATGGGCTGAAGGCCTTGGGTGGGAAATCACAGGTTTTAACACGATTAACTAGCAAACATGGTCAGTGTTTCACCAGCCTTACCTGAAGCTGGCAGGCAGGCTCCTGGGAACTGTCAACAGTACTAGAGAAAAGACCGACAGCCCCTTAAACAAAAGCAACCAACCGTTACTATGAAAAAGAAACTTAAAGCTCCCTTCCGGCTTCTGGTGACACCTGTCTAGAAACAGAAAGGCTCCTCCCCTCCAGTCCTCTAGACTGTGCAGCCAGCCTGACAGATGCTGACCTCATCAAGGAGAGGCCTTGGTCTGTGAGGACTGCATTGGGAATATAATCTGTTGCACTCTTCTTCCAGCCTTCTCTCAGCGCTGGATGTTGGAGTTCCACCCCTGTATCCCAACACAGGCATTAAAGTGTATCATTCTTTTATAGTTTGTATATGCTATAGCAATACAACATTTTTGCATGTGAAAAAAATTATTTGAGGCTGGCTTTGTAGCTTGGTTGGTAGAGTGCTTGCTTAGTATGTGCTAAACCTCCAGCACCCATAAACTGGATGTGGTAAAGCATGCCTGTAATTCCAGTACTGGCGAGGTGGAAGCAGGAAGATCAGAAGTTCAAGGTCATCCTTAACTACATAGTAAATTAGAGGCTAGCCTAAGATACATGAGACCCTGCCTCTAATTTTTTTCTCCTGACATGTGTAGACATTTTTCTTAGTTATTCCTTAAGTAGTATGATATCGCTATTTATATAGCATATTTACTGTATTGGGCATGTATAATGCAGAGGTGATTTAAAGTGTATGGGGAGGTGCTATGACATTTTATGTAAGGGACTTGAGGACCTACAGATTGGGTATTTGTCAGGGGTCTTGAAACCAATGCCCCACCATACCAAGAGATGACTGTAAAAGATTTGCATAGTGTAACAATTTGACAGTGTTAAAATGTCCCTCACAAAATAAAATGTTCGGGGTACCTGAAAATGTTCTTTCTACTTTCATTTAAGTTCTTTGGGGTGGAGCTGGATGTGGCTGCAGCCCCAGAATCAACCATGAGCTACCCCTTCAGTTAGCTGAGCCACCACATACAGGGGCCACAGGAGAGTGGACCACAAGACCACAGGACCACGGGAAGAGGGGCAGGCAGGAAAGACAGACATCCTCTTCTCTGCCTCCCGGTCAGCAGAGCCTGATGCCACTGTCCCTCGCTAATGACTACTGTCCTCTCCCCTGTGGACAACGACGCCAGGCCAGCACTCAGGTGCTTGCTGGGGAAAGAGACACTTTTCCATCCTCCTCTGGAAGCCACACGAGCAAGCAGCAGTAAGCAGTTGGGAAAGGGTGAGGAAATGAACCATTTCTGTGGACTATGGTTTTCAAAAGAACACAAGGTAAGATGCACACTAGCAACAGAGGACACAAGCTTGCCCTTTGAGTCAGAGTTCAGACCACCCACAGCAGAAGCACCTGGGGTCTTGCTATAAACAGCCTCCCTTTGCTAAGGCAGCTGGCAGGATGTGGTGAGTTGAGGGGCCTCTCCTTTTTATAGTGCTCTGACCTCGGGACTGAAGCGCCCCAGGCCACAGGGAACCGCATCAGGTCAGGGTTCCTTTCTCTTGGACTTTCCTTTTCTCTAGGACTCGGTGGAACAGGCTCACACTGTATCAGGCTAAAAACCCTTTTCATACCATCCTCAGCTGATGAGTCAAGTCCGAACTCCCACACTGAGCGTTTAATTACCACCCATCATCATCAGCCCTCAGTAACCGCTGCAGCCATACCTGGGCAACAGCCACACTCTACTCTCACCCCAACTAGCCTTTGCTCTCCCAGTGTGCCATATAAATATATATATATATTATATATATATATATAAATGTCCACTGTACACAGAATGGCACAGTGTGCAGAGGGGCACAGAACAATCTAGTGAGCCCAGGCCCAGGAGTCACTTCCCAGGGGAGACATAGCCTCCACCTTGTGCTCTGAGCCCCATGGTCCCCATGCAGAGGCCACCATCACACTTGGAATCTTCTACACATTTATTATGCACCCAAGGGCATGAGCTGCCTTTGTTCCCCTCCGTCCTTACAAAGCCTGGCACAGAACAGGCTGAATGCACCAAGGCTTAAGCACTGGCATTCCCAAAAAGTTACACAAACTGCCAACCACCTGGCCTCAGTACACACAGGACTAAAGGAAACCCTCTCAGCCAGGCACCGGGACTGTGTCAAAGGGGTCGGACGAACACCACAGATGGGACACTTTTGGAATAAGTGTGAGACAACAGGAAGGGGGTGGCTGGAGAGATGGCTCAGTGGTTGAGAGCACTGGCTGCTCTTCCAGAGGACCCAGGTTCAATTCCCAGCACCCACATGGCAGCTCACAACTGTCTGTAACTCCAGTTCCAGGGGAATCTGACACCTTCATGCCAAAGCACATAAAATAATTTAAAAAAAAAAAAAACGAAGAGGGGACCAGCAGGACAGAATGGATCAAGAGAGCCCCCAATACAGAAGTGGTTTTGACTGTGTATCTTCTCCTGGGGGGCATGCTTTTCACCCAGGGAAAAAATGGATCAAATGTCTTTGTAAATGGAGTCATGAAGCTGTTGGAGTACATGCCACACTTCTACAAAATAAGATGGTCTTGTATGGTGCAAGAAAAGAGATTCTTAAATGCCACTCAGAAGCTATTGCAAAAGTCATCATGGGGCAAAAAACTGTTGCCCTGGATCTGTGGAGCAAAATGCTTATATGTGTAGTGCTCCGCTCTGCTTCTCGTAAAAATCATTGTTTGAATGTGTGTTCTTCACTTTGGGGGATCACAGGTGGCCCCTTGAAGGTAGGGAGGTAGCTTAAGACAGGCATGATTTCTCGTCACATCTTGCCATTCATCTGTTGTGTCTCTATCCATTGACCAGCTGTATAACCTTGGGCAAGCCACGTTTCATGACCTTGGGATCTGCTCTAAGCATGAACTAAAACGGCATGAAATATGCTGAGCTCAGAAAAGGCACCCAGATATTTCCTCTCTTGCCTGTTTATTATGCTCCCAGAAGCCAAAGCATCCCCACCTCAGTCATGTGATTCCCAGCCATGGCCTCTTCCCTCATTTGAAGTCCCACGGCCACCTCATCTCCATTACAGCCAGATGATGCAGGCCTATGTGGGAATGTCGCCCATTATTTAGGGCATTGTTTCCATGGGAAAGGCTCTGAGGTTCCAGCTCCCTCCACATAGGAACCAACTTTTGGAACAGCAGCCATTTGGCAGTGAAGACAGCTGAGCTGGTTCCCATGGTAACCACTGCTCCCAGAACCCCGCCCAGCCCACAGGCCGCACCAGCAGTCTAAACCATTACCCACACTGGAAACTTCCTCCTAAAAGGCAATGTTGCTTTTTAAAATGATTTTATGTAAAAACCCCAGGCATCTTTAAATTGAGAAGTAAGCTTTTTCTTTGGTTGTCATTGGTTTTTTTTTTTTTTTTGCCCCCTCTACCCCTCTTATGGAAAATAACACCATCTTAATATGAAATTATTTCCCGAGTTCCAGAACCACCTTTCCAAGCAGATCCCAAGCTCCATGAGGACGACAGCCACACCTTCCCATCGCCTCCCAGGGCTGGAGGGCTCTGTGCATTCGATGGCCATTCCACCCTGCCCCGCTTAGCCCGTCTACCCTCCCCGCCAGCTCTGGTGCCAGGAAGGGACACAATGCCCCCTTTTCTACAAGAGGCAAGCTCATACCCCTGAGAAGCAGGGATTTGGATGGTGAGCCTAGCATAACCTCGTCATTCAACAAATTTCAGGGTATGGTGGGTACAGGGGGCTGTAGAGATGGCTCAGCAGTTAAGAGCACTGGCTGCTTTTCCAGAAGACCCAGGTTCAATTCCCAGCACCTACACGGTGGCTTACAACCATCTGTGACTCCAGTCCCAGGAGATCTGATGCCCTCTTTTGTCTTCCTCAGGCACACATGGCACACATGTGGTGCATGGACAACAATGCAAGCGAAACACTCATGCACATAAAATAAAAGTAAATCAATAAACAAAAGTGTGCTAAGTACGTCTGAGAAAAGCCAAGGACAAGACGGAACAAAGCTCAGTGGCTGTCAGTATGGCAGCCTAGGGGGTCAGCAGCAGTCTTGACTCTGTAGCCCCACAATGAGGCTTCTCAATCTTTCAAACCTCTGTTTCCCCAGTTTAAAAAACAAAAACAAACAAACAAACAAACAAACAGGAGAACAAGGGCCCAGTGGAAAAGAAATACCATGGAAGGTGCCCGATCAGAGGCACTTGTGCAGTGACAGGGGAATCACCTGACCCCGCTTCCCCTTCCAGCCTACTAGGTTCCGGTGACTTAGTTCAATTCCTTGCCCATGCATGAGTCTGGCTGAGGTCACCCCCACACAGGGGTGAGGGAGGATGGTCAGGACGTCAGTCTGCTTCTTTCTTCCCGGGTTCTAGAGATCCCACAGACCTTTTTTCCCAGAAGAATAGCCCCGAACCACTGTCCACTGTTCCAAGAGAGCTTTGCATGTGATAGAAATGGTGCTGGCGGCAGACACTGTGGACGGGTCCGAGGAGGTCCCTGGCCACCCACTGACCTCACCTAGCACTACCTTCAAAGCAATGTCATATAGTCCTGGTTGCAACCAACGGTGCCCAGAGTGGTAACAACAGCCGTTCCTTAGTGGATCTTTACTGTGGCGTGAACAGATGCCGGAGGTTGTGCTTAGATCGTTTGGTCAACTGGCCCTTGAATTCACCGGCAGCATCACACAACTTCACCTGCTACTGTGACTCTCTACTCTGGGTGTTGTCCATCCTGTGGCAGCTTCCCTGGCACTGAAAACAAGCCCACAGATGGTTTAGAGGCCAGAGCCAGGGTGCAAGTACCCCAACGATGCCGCCAACTTCAGTGGAGATCTGGTACTCGCCATTCTGCTACCTCTCCATTTTGACACTAATTATTTTAAAGATTCCTCCTGAGCCCAGCAGTTGGGCTGGAGTTTTCTAAGTAAAGCAGGCTGGGGGTGGGGTGGGGTGCATTCATTATTAATGGCGCTCTTGTGAGAATGCATTCACATGGAGCTGAATCAGTCCAGGGAAGCTAATCTCATCTCTGTGATGTCTGGGTGTGCCCAGCACTGGGGGATGAGGACACATTGGGGGAGCAACCCAACCCATATGGAGGAAATGGCTCTGCATTCCAGGAGCTGCCCTTCCCTTCTGCACAATTCCCAGAAATGGGATGCTTCCCCCAGCTGCTGACCTACAGACTGTAAGTAATGCAGGACCCACCAGGAGTCTGGGGCACTTGGCACCCCTCCCTAAGACTTACCCCTTCTCCTTTGTATGACATCTGTACCAACTCAGCCAGCACTGTCCCTGGACCACTCATCACCTCTAAGCAGCCACCTCTGCACCCAGCTCCCTCCATTCCTACAATTTAACCACCAGCCAGCTATGTACATAAACGCTCGCCACCGAGGACTTTAAGCCTAAGTTCATAGACAAATGTGTGGCTGAGTGTTGCTCCTTCCCAGAGCCATGGAAGATGCCACGGACTGATGGTGGGCCCCTTCCTTCCTCTTAGAGTCCTTTTCTACCGAGTGCTCCTGACAGGCAGACACAAGGTGATTGACACAGGCAGAAAATGGTTTTGGGGCCCCAGATCTAACCCACTGTCCTTCTTGTTCTCTCCCAAACACCTCATGTGGTGGTTATCCTTTTTCCCGGGAAGGGCCCAGGGTCTTCAGGGGCATCTCGCTTGGTCATCTTTGGACAATTCTATCATTGTCTCCTGTTAACAGCTCCTCTTTTCTGCCAATATCTTCCACCATCAAGAGAACCAGGAAGACAACACTGGACACAAGCAAGGAGAGAGCCCTAGTACCCGTGTTCACGCTGCACCTTAGGTTTCTTCTATCATAACCATTCACACATGGGTCCGACCTACAAGTATAAGGTGCCTTCCGGAGAGGGCCTGGGCACTCATCTACCATCTGGCACTGAGTGTCTGAGCAGTGTGCAGAAACCTCTGGCTACAGTCATGACTGCAAGGAGCCTGTCAGCAGCCAACACTTAACACAATGTGTCAAAACCGCCGGGAGATTCTGCCATTCAAATAACTCATTTAGTTCTCAAGTACTGATTTGATGATCCCAGTTTTACAGCTCTAGAAACACAGGGCCAATGAGATGGCTTGGGCGGGTAAAAGCATCCGCTGCCAAGCTTGAAGACCGGAGTTCAATCCCTGAGACCCACATGGTAAAAAGAGAGATGACTTTCACAAGCTGTCCTCTGACCTCCACACACACTCGATGGCGTGTGTACACACACATACATGAGCTAAACAAATAAATAAGTAAATGTAATCTAAAATTAAAAACAATTGAGACACAGAGAAGTTAAAATAACCCCCCCCAAGGTCTCCCAGCTAGAAAGGAGTAAAATGACTCCAGAGACAACTCCAGCTCACCACTCTGGGTATCCTCCTATGGCTGGCAAGAGGATGGACACATGTGTGCAAAGTCAGGCCAAGGCAGAGAGAGCAGATGCAGGCATGTTGGGAGAGCGCACAGCAATGAGCTAGGGAGGTGGTGTCAGAGTCAGACACCACCAGGGCCGAATCACAGGCCCCACAAGTGGAACAGCAAGGCGGGCCAGGGCAGAGCAAACGCAAGGACCTATGGACAGGCACACACACACACACAAGCCCACCTCCCCACTCCAGACCGGGACAAAGCCTGCTGCACAGATCTGGTCTCAGCAGATACCTTGTGGACTGGAGAGGAAGTGGGAGAAACTCCACAGCTCTGAAACCTCATTTTGTATCACTCTCATATGGGCCCTGCCCCCAGCCCACCCACATTCAGAGTTGCTGCGTCCAGGGGGCCAGGGGCTGGCCCCTTACCTGTAACTCCAGCCTAGGAAGCTGGTGCTATAGGATTAGAAGTCCGTAACCTTAGGTAGTCTTCACCCTCTGGGAAAGTGGGGACAGCAGCAGCGGCACTTGGCCTCACGGTGCTAGGAGGCACTACATCTTGTTTGTTTGTTTGTTTGTTTGTTTGTTTGTTTGGTCCAGTGTCTGACACGGAGTAACTCCCCAGGAAGCATCAGGTCATCCCCATCATCAGCATCCTTCAAACCCATTCCAGTCTCTGATCCCTCAGGAAGAAACCCTACTCCTCCCAGGCCCTTCCTGGGCTCAGGGATGGCCTGTAAACTAGCAGATCAGCCCAAGGCAGCTCAATAGAACTCACTATCCCACTGCCCAAAGGTTCTCGTGGTGGTCTGTGCTAGCTTCATTGCAGAACCTGTGCTGGAAGGGAGCATCCATCTCAGTCTGCAATGATCCATACAGCAGCTCCCTAGCACAGCCAGCCCCCAAGTGCTCACTCACAGACTGACAGGAGCCACACCTGCTTCTGCGTGTCTCCAAGAGTTCTGGAGCTAGCTGCTGTCACTGCAGAGCACACAGAAGACAGCACAATGTTAGGGGGTTCAGCACTCAACAGCATCTCCCTCAAGATCTTAAATACCAGTGTTCTCTACCAAAAAAACAAGGCCTCTCTGAGTATCTTGCACTTTGGAGAGTATATCATTGGGAAGATTAAAAACTGACAAGCCACAGGACCTACGAAATGGCCAAATTACACCTGAGTCCAGAGAAGAGTGGACTGGATGAAGAAATAGTACAGCCAATTTCTTAAGGTTCACATCTGCCCACAGTATGTACACTAATACTGTAATGTAAGAGTCTGGGAATAGGGACATTTTAGCCACTTGGGGAGGGGGAAGGGGGGCTGGAGAAGTCTTCCTGGTAAAGGTAATGCCAGAAAGGCGTCTTTCAGACCACATAGATATTAGTTAGGTAAACAATAAGAACAAGCATGTCCCAGGTGAGGAACAGAAACTGCAAAGTTGTGAAGCTCAGAAGTATGAAACCAAGGGCACAGTGTGGGCTGTAAGCCCTGAGATGTGGCTGAGTATAGAATGTAGCTGTGATGAAGGATGGGAGAAAAACCAGGGATCTTCGTCTTTGCACCTTTACACTCAGCATGGTGCAAAAACAGCATCCAGTGGCTGGTTCCAGAAACATCCAACGCTAAGGGAACCAGTGGCCAGGGCTGCAGGGCGAGGCAGGTGAGGTTGTGGTGAGTCTGCACATGCTGGAGGCCCATGGATCCTCTCTCCCCGCAGGCCAACGCGATCGTGCTTGATTAAGCTGGCTGCGTGGCTGCCGAGTGCCACGCGGGGCCTCCGACTCACTGTGATGGCCACAGGGGGATTACTCATTAGGTAAGTCCCAGCAGAGTCTGTGTGAGGCAGGATAGATTGCATAACACAAAGAACTGGAAGCCTAGAGCAGAGGGGGGCAGGGTTAGGGAAAGATTAGAGTCCAGACGGAGAGAGAGAGAGACAGGTAACCCAGGCGAGGTCCAGTGGCAGAAACCAGGGGAGGGCTGCTACCCCATTTTATCAAAGGGGAGACAGAGTCAGAGATGTCGAGGCATTTGCCCAAAGGCACATGGTAGTAAAGGGAAAAGCCGAGGATTGGCTTCCAAGCCCTGGCAAGCTGCAAGACTACAAGTTTGTGTCACTTCCTGGAGCTGAGGGGTTGACGGTGGGGGGGGGGTCTCAGTGTCTCAGGATCCACACACCTTTAGGCTATGGGTCTCACCTGGTCTCTGGAGCCCCAGCTCTGTGTCCCCAGTACCTCATCGAGGACAGGAAGAATGGGACGATCTCAGTCCAAAGGTGGGGCACAGAACCCCTGCACAGTGCAGGTTTTGTGAGGGTGGGGCTCCAGCGGGAGTGGCAGCTGAGGGGAGAGGCAGATGTGGTTTGCTTTGTAAATCCTTGTTCTCAGTCCCTAGGGGTAGGGGTACCAATTAATATTTTCCTAGTGCTGGGGCAGTCTCACCCACACTGAAGGGACAGAATTTCTTCAGCCTACCATAGGAATCTACATGTGACTGGGAAAGTCACCCTAATGGTCACTCCATAGAGAGGGTTCCCCATACCGAGGGCCTTCCACACCACAGTCAGGCACGCTGCAGTCCTGCCCTGCCTGCTGCCCTCCCTCAGCTGAATTCCCTCATGGGTCTTTTTACCTCTTCACTGCTACCCCACAGCTGAGTCCAACTCAACCCTGCACAGGCTAGATTCAGCTAGCACAGTGGTTCTCAACCTTCCTAACGCTACGACCCTTTAATACAGTTCCTCGTGTGGTGGTGACCCCAACCATAAAATTATTTTTGTTGCTACTTCCTAACTGTAATTTTGCTACGATTATTAATTGTAATATGAATACCTATGTTTTCTGATGGCTTATGAAAGGGTCATTTGAACTCCCAAAGGGTTTGTGACAGGTTGAGGACCACTAAGCCAGCACTTCTTCCCGTCCACTCAGGCAGACCCCTGCTCACCTTTACACGCTAAACTAACTCTCTCCTGCTTTCTTCCTTCGCTTCATCCATTTACCTCAAATTCAAAACTAAGGTCCAGGACCTCTGCTGCATGTGGCTTCCCCACACACAGTGGTCCCCACACAGTGGCTGCAGTCTGCTCCCAGCTTGGGTTCCCTCCTCCAGCACTGTCCTCCCAACCCTTACTCTTTAGCTGCCCTTGAACACAAAGACCCTCCTGGGAAACTGTGCATGGGAATCTTCTAGGCTTCCCCTCAGCTGCTCAGCACCCCTTTCCCCATACAATCTCTGCTCCCACTAATTCCCAGCAGGGGGTCCTCAGGGGCAGGGAGAGCGTCCAGACTGCAGGGTGCTGGTGTCCACAGGCAGCCTTCCATCCGGAAAGGACCTCCACCTGAACTCCCTCCAGCACTCTCTTTGAGGAGCTGCCTCTGTCTTCACAGGCCCTTCCAAACTGAGCCTCAGAAAGGCTCTTTCTCTGAGTCCTACGGAGCCCCTTGTTTCAGTCTATGGAATTTCAGGCAGAATCCCAGTGGCAGCCATTATCCACTGACCCCCAGAACCCTTAAAGGACAGGGTTCTATGGCTTGGTGCATGTCCAGCTGAGGTCTGACCACAAAGCTCTTCCTTGACCACCTGGCCATCCTACCTCCTTTAAGGAGCATGTCCCTGCATGCCACCCCTTCGATCAAACTCCTCTGCTAGCACCGAGAAGTTGGCTGAAGGCAGACCCTCGATGACTCTGACCCAGCTGACAGCTGCAGCTAGAGAATGTCTACATCAGGGTAGATGTTTTGTTTTGGTCCATTTCTGAGACAGGCTCTCACTGAATGGCCTAGGCTGGCCTGGAGTTTGCCATTCTGCCTCTGCCTCCCAACAGATAGCTTACCTTTTTAGAGTAACCAGAAGTCTGGGTTTTTGTCTGAGAACTCCAGATTTTGAAATACTGACCATTGGGGCTGGAGAGAAAGCTTAATGGTTAAGAGCTCTTCCAGAGGACTTGTGTTCAATTCCTAGCACCCACATGGCAGCTCAAAACTGTCTGTAACTCAAGTTCCAGGGGATCTGACACCCTCACAAAGACATACATGCAGGCAAAACACCAATGCACATAAAATAAAAATAAATAAATTAGAATACTGACCATCAGTTTAAAAGGTTTTCATTGTATAAGCCAAACAAATGACCCCCATACCTCATAATGGCTCTGCCCCGGATCATTGGCTACCTCACTAGCTCTCTTCAGCATGTCCATAATCCTAGGGCTGTGGTGGCCTGGGACAGAGGACTCTCTCCACTGCTAGCCTGACCTGGATCTGGCTGCAAAAAAGGCAAGAGATGAAGGCCATGGAACTGACCCCATGCAGCTACAGGGGTTCCTCAGCCTGAAGGGAAATTTCCAGGGGCGTGTTCTCCACAGAGAGGGCACACAGCCTGCCTCAGGAGCGGCTCAGACCCAGGGAGGCAGAGGGCAGAAGGGCACATTCAAAAAGGATTTTGTTTTCCTCATTTATTTTCAAAACATTAAACACCATTATCAAAGAATGTGAACATTTTTTATGCTTGACCAAAAAAGAAAGAAATGGCAACTAGGCTCTTCCCAGAGGTAGGGTGAGGCGATCTAATTTCCATTTTTAAAGAGTAACCAGATGGATGGGTCAAATAAAGGGGAAACTTCCTGGAAGCAAACTGGGCATGGCAACCAACGCGCTGATGGGATTTCCTGTGTGAAGGTCTCTGGAGTGGCACACTGAGGAGGACCAGCTGTCTGGCTCTGAGCATCCAACCAGGGCCCAAGGCAGGGCAGGGTGCTTTCTCAGCATCTCTTCCAAACTCAGGATTTTAAGCTTTCTAGCTGAAAAAGCAGGGGGCCACTTGCTACATCTCACCCTCTGAGCGCTATGATTTTCTCTGTTTTTCCTCTGCCGTCCTAACCAAGCTGATCTGATTTGGAAGGGAGAGGAAGAACAGGCTGACTGCTCTAGACCCAAGGGCAAGGCTCAACCAAAGGTCAGCACTGACTGGGTGGCCAGTCACCCACCTCTGCTTCCTTAGGTTTTTGTTGTTTGTGGTGATATTGTGTCCCCCAATATACTGTGCACCCTAGTAAACTTATCTGGGGTCAGAGAACAGAACAGCCACTAGCTAGACACAGAGGCCAGAAAATGGTGGCACACACACACACACCTTTAATCCTATCACTCGGGAGGCAGAGATCCATCTAGATCTCTGTGACTTCAAGGCCACACTGGGAACAGAGCCAGGCGTGGTGGCACACACCTTTAATCCCAGGACTTGAGATCTCATGTCTTGCTTAGAAAAGACACATATCTTTAATTCCAGGAAGTGATGGCAGGAAGCAGAAAAGTATATAAGGCGTGAAGACCAGGAACTAGAGGCTTTTAAGCTTTTAGGCTTTTAACAGCAGTTCAGCGGAGATTCATTCAGGTGAGGACTCAGAGGCTTCCAGTCTGAGGAAACAGGATCCGCTGAGAAGTGGGCAAGAGAAGAACAAGCTGTGGCTGGTTCTGTCTCTCTGATCTTCCAGAATTTACCCCAGTAGCCGGCACTGAGGTTGGTTTTTGTTTGTTTGTTTGTTTGTTTGTTTGTTTTAATAAGACCATTTAAGATTCATGTTACAGTTGTTTTGTTTTTTGAGACAATGTCTCAATATGTAGCCCTAGCTGTCTTGGAACTCACTATGTAGACCAGGCTAGCTTCAAACTCACAGAGATCCACCTGCCTCTGCCTCCCAAGTGTTGGGATTAAAAGTATGTGCCACCACACTTAACTCCCTCTGCTTTCTATATAGCATCTCCATTAAAAGTCATTCATCTAGGGGCTGGAATCGTAGTTCAGTCGGTAGAGTGTTTGCCTAGCATTCATAAAGTCCTGGGTTTGATCCTCAGCACTTCGTAGACCAAGCAAAGCAGCTTACACCCATAATCCCAGAACTTGGAAAGTAGAGACAGAAAGATCAGGAATTCATGGTCATTCTAGGCTACATAGCAAGTCTGAAGTCAGCCAGGGATACACAAAACCCTGTCACGGAAAACAAGAAAAATCAATCTTGCCCCTCTGCTGGCTGTATAATCTTCATCAAATTAACAACTGTGCAAAACTATTATTGGTGAGTGACTGACAGCAGCAACCAGCTGGAAGAAGAACAAGGCTGAGGCCTGTGGCCAGGAAGTATCATTGTAACACCTGTTCATTAAACCCCAACCACATCCTAAGCCCCATGATATACTTCCCTGATTCCTAATGTGTCTTGAACTTGGTGAGATTCCAGTTATGTCCTCCCAGAGCACCTTGCGATCTACCTTGACCACATTTCACAGGCTGGTACTTAATGCTTAGTTGTATATGACGTCATGTGATTTCCCCACTCCATGGTCAATGCACAACCCTGCAGAGCTCAGTGAACATCTGTGGACCCATATCATTTCTGCTCTGCTCAGTCACTCTATAGAAAAAAAAATCCACTCCTGGTTTGGTCATTAGGAGAGACAGCCTGACTTTAGAATTTACACTAGCCTTAATGGTGTCAGTAACCATCCTATACCATCTGTGTTCAACTGTAGGTCTAGGATACTAAATTCTGTCTAAGGGAGCTCTTTAATGGCCCTTTTTGGATCTAAAGGGCATGGCTCAAGCTTAGTCTAGAATAGACGGTCACCACAGCTCTGCAATCAAGTGATAGAAGTGTGGAGTTGTCAGCTCTGGGAGAAAGTGTCCAGGAAAATGGATCTCTGGGAAACGGTAGTAAACTAGGTTTGAGAGAGAGAGAACCACTGGAGAAATTCTCCAAGGGAATGACCCAGCAAGAAGAGAATGAATGTCCCTCAACTTCACCTTCAGTTCTTTTCTGAGCCATGGGCAACCCCCTTTCTCCTAAGCTCTTGGTGACAGCCTGCTATATAACACAGTAGTAGGTCTTAGGGAGTAAATAAGCCAAGCCTACTGTGCACACATGGGGCAGAGCAGGTAGCTGACACTGGAGGTCAGACAGCCAGCAGGCATGGTCCTCACCCTCAAACACTCAAATACCGTAGGTATCGGGGGTTTTCACTGATGCTCAGGCAACTTTTTAAAACGGCTCCCTTAGAGAACTGTGGTAAGGAGCAAATCCTCCTGGAAGAACTGAGAAATACTGGGTACCTATCTCCCCACACATGTGGAATGGAGGCCTGACCCAGGGAGGAAGGCACACAGGAGGGAGCTGGGGCATTTCTTCTATTATGTGTGTGGAAGGGGGGTTCACAGAAGTAGGGGACTCGCTTAAGATCACACAGACAACAGAGAGCGGCAGAAATTAGAGTAGGGACTTCTGAGAAAGGCAAATTAGAGAGTCCCTAAGGGTAGGGTGCCTGCTCTGACGCCTAGTTGGGTGGCCCCAGACCCCTGCTTGGCACTGTTGGAGACCCTGCCTAGGGCAAAACCACTCCACCCTGTCCTATTCCATTCCACCCATGCGTAGGCTCTCTCCAAACCCTCTGCCCATCTTTCCCATTCACCCACACCAACCCTAAATAGAAGCATCCCTGTGAACCGCTTTCTCTATTAGAATGGTTATTTTGTTAAGGTGCCAAGTGACCAGTTCCTGCACCCCTTTCCATCCTTCCAGCCATCCCCAGTTGGAGTCCAGAAATAAAACAAAGGCTTTGTTCCTTTATTTTTATTTCCTCCATAAAATCTTAAACATGCAGGAAACACCCACCCAGTCCTAGATAAGTGGACTCAGGCCACAATCCATGGAGGGTGGGTGGAGCTTGGGTCAGTGAGTGGAGTGGACAGGGGAGGCTGGGGAGCCAGCTGGCCTTAAATGCCAACAGGGTACCTGACCTTTGTAGACCCTGATTTCCTCAGCGGGAAAAGGGCTTGATGTGGGCAGTGATAGACCTTCCCACTCTCTGCCAAGAATCTCAACCTGAGGAACGTGGGTGTGGAAGAACAGCTGAGGAGACATATCCTATACAAAGTTTTAAAAAACTACATGTCCCCAAGGCACTGGGAAGTGGCTCCACCCTTCTTCCCTCATCTCCAATAAAGCAGGTTTTGAAAGGGCACACAAGAGGGGCGTGATTCCTAAGAGGACAGCACTGGCTGAGAAAGACGCATTGCCCTGATCACGCCACTGAAGCTTCAGTTTCCCCCTGGTGTTAATTAAAACATGAATGGGTGAATTTGTGATTATCTAAAGGGGGGGGGGTGTCCAGAAAGTGTGTTGAAATTCTAAAGGATAAAAAAAGAGGAAAAACTGTAAATACCTTGAAATTAATTCTTCTTTTGAAATGAATGTAATGCTTTTGGGAGACAAGAGCCTGCCCCCAACTTTCCCCTAAATGATCAGCTCTTAAAGGGTTAGGTGGCCCCCCAAGTTCCCTCTCAATTACTGGTGATTCTACCAATTCACACACAGTGCCACATGACTACAAATGTTTTTAATCTCAGTGCTTGGTATACATTGTGGGCAACCCAACACACGATATGTGGTGTGGGTTCTTGTAAACTCAAAACTTTTCTTTAGAAATTGGGTCTGTAAACACAACACATTCACATATTTCTGTATAATCCAAATAGAACTTAGTTCTATAGTATATGTAGCTGCTCTCACTGGTACCACTTGCATAACAGGACAAACCCTAGGTCCTTCTGAGGGCTCCAGTCAGCCTTGGCGACTTTCGTCATCCCCATCAGATGGAGAAGGCTCCAGAAGTGTGACCCCTTGCTGGCAACTCAAAACAAGGTGCTTCATTCTTACCAGCTCACAATGAGGATTTGAGGACCACCCCAGGTCCCTGTGGCACATTACAAAACCAGTTCAAATCTCAGCCCCCACTAGTGACACATTGGAGAAAAAAAATCTGCCAGTGAGGAAGTCCTTCCAGAACTGTCTGCCTCGCCACAGCACACCTTTATAAAGCAGCTCTTTGCCGTTCTTACTCAAGCCCAAGCTGACTGCTAACAGCCTGTGGGTGGGAAGAAGAGGTTGTCTCCAGTTGCCACCAGGAGCTTCCACCCTCTGCAGCCGAAGAGCTGGTTATCCCTGCCTGGCAGAGAAGAGACTCCCCGGGGGCCCATTCTAAAGGAAGAATAGGAACATGTAGAATTGGGGATCAGAAAGTGCTTCCACTGGACCTGCTGCTTCCTTAAAGCTAGTCCTGTATTTTTGTGCCCTAGCTGTCCTGGAACTCACTACGTAGACCATGCTGGCTTCGAATTCACAGACCTGCCTCTATCTCCCAAGTGCTGGGATTAACATTGTGAGCCACTATACCCGGCCTTACACTCTTGTTTTGAGACAGGGTCTCATGTAGTCCACGCTGGCCTTGAAATGTAGCTGGGATGACCTTGAACTCCTGATCCTCTTGCCTCAACCTCCTAAGTGACAGGAGTCCAAGCTTGCACCCCTGTGCCCAGCTTACTCCTACAGTTCAGAATAGACTGTGGACTTTTTCAATGATTGTTTAAGATGAACGTCACAAATCAGCCGATTCTAAAAAGAGAGTCATAGCTTTTCTGTCTTTTCCAAACCACGCCTTCTAGTCTCCAATTAAATTACAGTTGGGTGAAAACTAAATTTTGCTCCAAAACCCAGTGATCAAGACAGATGTTTGTGAGGACAGATGAACAGACGGATGGTTTGAAAAAGACCTTTGAGAAAGGCCAACAGTGCACACCACCTTACTTCCCAGTGTGGTCACACGAGGAGAATGGAGTTTCTATCAGCATGCTCAGTGGAGGCCTCACTAGCATTTTCGGTGGGTTACCTGGGTATGAAGGCAAAGAGAGGTCTAATACCTGGAAACCAGACACAGCCCTCAGCAGGCTCACACTGGGCCCAAACTCACTAAGCCAAATGACCAGGCTCTGGTTTTAAGTCCTGTGCTGCCATGGGAAGGGTCAAGTCCATATAAAATGGTCACACCTGTTCATTCTGAGTCATGGTGTTCATTACATTATCCTTTACATTTTTCTTTTTTGAAATTAAAACAATAAGGTGAGAAAGTGATTTAGGGGTCCATAGGTGGCTGTAGGATTAATGGAGTCAGGGTTACCACCATTCAGTCCTCTCTACCCTCATGAATCAGCCACGGGTTTACTTTTAAGGTTTCTGCTGCCTTCAGTGTTTTCGCGCAAAAGGTATTCCACCCACTCTCCTTAAAAGGCCCCTGCCCCATGGTATTGATTATGTTGAATCAGACCTCATAGCACCAGCAGAGAGGGACTGAGTTGTTTGGTCCTCCAGTTCCAGGAACAGCAGATGCAGCAGAAGTAGCACATGCCTGAAATAGAACATGCTCAGACTCCTCCCTGGCACAGCATCTCTAAGCTCATGACTATGGAGACCTGCTTAGCCTTCCTGAATCCCAGTTTCCACAAGCGCAAAAGGAGGCTCACAGCACCCAGTGACAGTTCTGAGGTTCAGGGACCGCAAACAGAACGTGGACAGGACAGGGCAAATCCACGGTCTTTGCCTAAGGGAAGATGCATAGGTAGATGGGTGGGCAGATGGATTGATGGACAGACAGATGGATGGGTGGGTGAATGTATAGATGGTCATACAGATAGGATATCTTTAAACCAAGCCACTGAGAAGTCGAAGAAAGCAAAAACGCCCATTCTATACAACACACGACTGTGAGTGGTTTGTGTGGGACAGGGTAAGGGGTGAAAGGAAAGAATTTTGAAAAGTTGAGCAAATTCCCTAGTGGAACAGGCTAACCTGATGGGCAATATGTGCCCTCTCTACAAAGGTCCAGCTGGAGCCAAAGCTGTCACAGAAGGAAGGACTCCTCAGTGAAAAGCTTCCTAGTCTTTACACAGGGGTCAGATTCCCACTGGGGCCATATCTGTCCACTGACAAACTGTTATTAGTCTTTACCTTTAAAATATACTTTTTTAGCTGGGCGGTGGTGGCACACGCCTTTAATCCCAGCACTTGGGAGGCAGAGGCAGGCAGATCTCTGTGAGTTCAAGGCCAGCCTGGGCTACAGAGTGAGTTCCAGGAAAGGCACAAAGCTACAACGTGTGTGTGTGTGTGTGTGTGTGTGTGTGTGTGTGTATTTTAAGTACTTTATTCCCTAGTAAAACCTTTTCTTTTCTTTTTGTTTTATGTGTTTACTTATTTGCTTACGGGTGTGTGCATGTGCACACAGGAGCAGAGGACAAACTGTAGCAGGGAGTCTATCCTTTTACCATGTAGGTCCCAGGGCTGAACTCAGGTCAACAGGCTTGGCAGCAGGAGCCTTTACCTAGTGAGCCATCTCACCGTTTTTCAGACAGTCTCTTGTAGCCCAGGCTGGCCTCAAACTTGCTATGTACCTTAGGATGACTTTAAGCTGGTCTTCCTGCTTCTACCTCAGGTGCTGGGGTTATAGGCTTGTATTACCACACCTGGCTCTTAATTTGAGAAAATATCCATTGAAAAAAAACAAGTCTGATATGATGCCTGCTTGTATTTTTTTTTTAATAAAGCATAGTGACAACTACGTTACTATTCAAATAAGAAATCTGTCTGTACCACATCTTATTACCTCTCCCATCATGATTGAGAAATGGTTCTGCTGGGCATGACGCTACCACTAAAGATTCAGGAGGGGCCCACTGGGTCAGGATTCTGTTATTTGAGACGGCTACAACCATGATTATGGCTTGTGGCCCTCTCTAGTCTCCCAGCATATCTCATCTGTGTATTTCATCTAATTCCCATGACAACCCTGGGCAGAGAAGCCACAGACAGGACCTGGGCCTGCACAGCATAGGACCCACCCAAGCCCTCTAGACAGTCTCAGGGGACCAGGACTGAGCTTAGAGCTCCCTATCCTGCCCAGGTTAGCCCATCAGTCCTTGTTGTAGAATCAACTCCATTCTTGGCGGTCTCCAAAATCTCACTAGCGGAACCATCCAAACATAAATTGTGACTTTCATCCATTGAGAGGAAGCTTCATGCCAGGCTCTCCAGACGGAGAATAAGCCCTTCTGAGACCCAATATATGTCACCTTAGCTGTTGAGGATGACCCATATTTTCATTTTGGCCATCTGGCTATCCTCAAGCCCATCTAATGAAGGGGCCAGGTACACAAAAGGCCAGGTTAAATTCACATGGCCACTCCATGACTCCTGTGAGAAGAATGCCTGAAGAAAATGATCTTGGAGCACATAGGCCAGCTGAAAGGTTCACTGGGGAGTGTGGGGTGCGGAGGGCAAGCCAGGAGGGCTGGTGAGGTGACACTCTCAAGGAAAAAGAATGCCACCTAGAGGACAAGAGACACCACCGTGGACCTGCACAGCAGGGAGTGATGGGTTCAGCCTGGCCTTTGGCTTTGCGGTGACAACACAGCTCTCTTTCTCAGAGCCTCCCCAGGGTAGGCTACAGGCTGAGGACTCATATCTTACCTCAGCCTGGTGGTAGCATCCCAGTCTCTGTCCTTTCAGGCTGCTCTAGAGAAGAACAGAACCTGGCTGGGACACACACCAGTCTCCAAAAACTATTGCTGAGGCAATGGACATTAGACCAGGAGGGTCAATCCGTGGCTCATTTTCAGAGATTCCTAACTGCCCCGAGTCATATGCTCTGACTGCTAACCTTGTTAACAGGCTAACCATGTTTCAAATCATCTAAGGAACTAACCTCTGGGCATGTCTGGGAGGGTGTTCTGGGACATGTTTAATGTAGTGGGGATTACCTGCCCTGAATGCAGGCAACACCATCCCATGGGCTGGTGCCCCTGAACTAACTGAAAAAGGAGGCGGCAAGTGAAAAGCCAGCATTCCGCTCTCCTACTCTCTGCCTCGGATGCAGTGTGACCAGCCATCTCCTATGCTCACCATCCCAACTAGAAACATTCTCATCAGCATCTCCATCAGGAGGGGCTGTATTCCCAAACTGTCAGTCAAAATGAATATGTTACTTACAGATGTTGCTCGGTCGGGCATATTGTCACAGTGGCAAGTGAAATAATCAACACACACACATGCTCAACTCTGCACATCAATGTCTTCTGACGTTCTCACACGCACATTTTAAAAAGCAGCGTCTCCAGATCATGAAAACGACAACACTAAACTCCAGAGCCTCAGCCTCCTTGGCTACCTGTCCCACACAACAACATGCTGGAAGTGTACAAGAGCTCACAAGAGCCTGGGGTGTCTTTGGCAGATCTGAGCCTTGCTGAGCCTCTTGTTATTGGGGTTTTGTTACTTGCAGTCTGATGCATCCCTGAGGATTTGGACCATAGGGCCTAGAGGCATCATATAAACTATGAGGCAAGGCTTCAGAGTCTATCAGCAAAGTGTTCTGCTCAGCACCTGTATAATGGGCACCTGCTAGGTGCTCCAAATTGCAAGGAGCTCACATCTAGTTCCTTCGTTTTTCCCACCTCTCTATAAAGATACTGTATAGCTGGCTCACGCCCGCACTCAGACCCTCTAGACATTAGAGCGCATTCCAGCTTTGCACAAGGACCTAATTCCCATTTAGTACTGTTTGTACAAACTACGCAATACTCAGGAGCAGTGTATTTTCAGGTACTTCCAGGGTGGCACATTGATTGGGGGTATTTCATCAGTAGACAAGATTATAATGACAACCACATGGGTTGAATATAGCATAGAGCTCACAATTTCCTGAGAACTCGGTAGATCCAGGAGGCTGGTAAACATGTAATGTTAGGACCAGTCGCCCAAAGGGCTCAATTCATTAAAGTCCTCCCTAGTCCCAGACGATCACTGGAGATCAGGGACCAACCTGGGAAAGGTGAGGTAGATTTGTCACTTTATAAAAGAGTGTGAAATATCTGTGCCTAAAACTACTAAAAGTTACATTTGTCACACACAAATCATAAATACAGCCAAGTGTAGTGTTGCCTGCCTTTAAGCCCAGCACTAAGGAGGCAGAGGTAGGTAGATCTCAGTAAGTTCCAGGCCAGCCAGGGCTATGGAAATTGCTTTATGCAGGAGCAAGCCGACAGTTCTAGAAGGTAGTCAGTCACCTGCCTCCCCTGAGGGCCTTTCCTCTTCATAAGGCAATGTCAAGGTCACATCTGGGGGTGGCAATTTCCATCAGAGCAGGGGACTTGCTTAACCTCCCACTGCAAAGAGACTGACCTTGAAACTCCACAGCAAGAGAGCCCCACATCACCCACCCTGGCTGAGAAAGGCCAAACCGTGTCATAAACCACAGACAGAGATACTGCCTGCCTGCTGGGTAGTGTGAACAGACCCATGAGTAAACACCGCGGCCTGAGCGGGGACATGCAATTTACAGGAAATTAGGAGATTTACGAAATGTTAGCAGCTCAAATTTCTTCTCTGGGAAAAGAGACAGGAGAAACTCTAAGAACTGCCTCAGTGAAAGCGCTTTGTTCAGAGCTAAGCCCTGACATGTGCCAGTTATTAATATACACAGCCGCCACCTCACACTTCAACCCACCACTGCAGGATGCGGGAACTGCTGCGCTATAAATGCACAACACAGTCTGCACTAGCCTTCAAACTCAGCACCGTAGACCCCCACTCACAACAGGCCAGAACAGACATGGTGTCGAAAGCACAGACTTCGACACAGTCCTGGGTAGGCTGTCTGTCCACTTACCCTTTTCTGAATACCACCATAGCAACATCTTTCTGTCGG
>CABHPH010137769.1:22624-40716 GCA_902168325.1 Peromyscus nudipes | reverse complement strand
GAAATTAGAATACCATCTGCAAACATGACTATTACAGGGTAGTCCCACAATGAAAGTACAATAATAATCAAACAAAAAATTAATCATCCCAAAGTACCTTTATTTTAGGAAATAAAGGGGTGATGATAATAGTATACAATATTAATATATTAGTTACTGTGGGTATGAGTGAGAAGGAAAAATAAAACAAAACAATATAAAACAAACAAACAGACAAAAAAAAACCACTGGGACTCAGAGCAAAACTAATGATTAGTATTGAATTGAGAGAAAAGCTTGGAAGAGGGACATGCATTTAGAAGAGGGAACTAGCTGGGTGGTGGTGTCACACACCTTTAATCCCAGCACTAGGGAAGGAGAAGCAGGTGGATCTCTGTGAGTCTGAGGGCAGCCTGGTCTACAGAGTGAGATCCAGGATAGCCAGGACTGTTTCACAGAGAAACCCTGTCTCAAAAAACAAAAACAAAAAACAAAAACGAAAAAAAAGAAAAGAAAAGGGAACAACAGTGTGAAAGAAAAGTGTGGTCAGGCAGTTTGGGTAGAAGGTTGGCAGAAAGGGGGGAGTAATATAAAAATGCTATCAAATGACAAAAGTTATTCCTGGCTTTCAGGAGTCTAAGACATAAAGACTCATAACCTGGTTAGCCCGGGGAATTTGGGGAATGGAAAAAGAAAAGGGAAGGAGTAGGGAGGGAGGGAGAGCGGGTGGCATGGGGGTGGGGAAGAACAGAACAGCACAGAGCTGGCCTGCTAAATTGGCACTGAGTTATTAAACAAAGGAAGCATAAATTGGAGGGAGAGAGAGCTCGATGGAGTGAAGGGTACCGAAGCAAGTTGGCCTTTGTCAACACAAAAACACAACTCTCATCTCAAAGAGAATAAGAGCTAGTTTATTCTGGAGCCAATTTTTAGTGACCACGTCCCAGGAACATAGACTTAGGTCTCCCCCAAATACCATGTTCCAATGTGGAAGCAGTTTCATGAAGTTTTTATAGCCACAAAACAAAGGAAAGCTATAAATCAAGGAATCTTTCAAGCACATTGGTGGAAACATTAAGTACTTAGTTAAAGCACAGTGGAGAAATCTCAGCTACAGGCCTCAGATATTATCTCAGCCCTTTGATTTGTAGAGAATAGGGTTTTTTTTTTTAAATACATTCCAAAGGGTTTTATCTGCTTATCAGGGTTTTAGAGCCAACACAGAGGTGGGCAAGGAATGGTTCTTAGACCAAGAAAAAGTGTAATTAGCCCCTAGAACTGCAACATTCCAAACTCTCCACAGTCCTTGAAGTTTTAATCAGTCAGCTGGCCTTTGTGGAGACAGCTCCTTTCCAGGGTTGCTTGTTTACAGCCAGTTTCTTGCTTTGCTGGATTCCATCTCAAATCTGAGTCTCTGGGCATCCTTTCCCTGGCTCCCAGGAGTCTGCGGTGGAGACATTCCTACTCTGATTTCAGGGTCTCCCTCCGGGGGATCTGTTTACAACTGTGGCCTGGTCACCAGTCAGTGCTTCCCAGGTAGCTTCTCAGATGCTGACCACATGTCCAGGTGCCTGTCAGACCACTGGGTGCTGGTGATGGTCCTGTTCTTATGTGATCTTTTGTTCATTCAGTGTTGCAATCCCTCTGCCTGAGAATTTTACACAACCTTGGGTATACAGTATATGAAATATGTATGTAAATCAAACCTTTACTGATGACAAATCGTAAAGTTATGTATATTATGTGTCAATTTTTCTTTATTCTTGAGAATTTCATTCAATGAAACATAGTCATATTCATCCGGAGTCCCTCCAATATAGCTCCTTTCAGTTTCATGTCTTATTTTTTTCCTTTCTTTTAATTTTTTCGATAATTCACTAAGTCCAGTTAGTGTTTCCAATGTTTATATTATTGTGGGGCCATTTATATTAAAGCAATTCTTTGGTATGCATATAATTTTAACTTGTATTAAAGATAGAATCAAATTTCCCTGGTTAATGAGCTGAATGTGTTTGGTTATTTCTATATAAAAAATAAATTATGGCTGAACATTTGATACTGAAGGATGTAGAGTAATATTAGTGTTTTTCATAGTTGACCTATATTTTTATTGTATAATTGTCAATGCTGAAAACCACACTTCCTGTAAACACAAAATGGCAGAAGTATGTTTGGCGCCATTTCAGAAACTGTTGAAAATTTTGTCCTAATCCCAAGCAAAATTTACTCGATGTCCGTTTTATGAAACTCCTGTCAGCAACTCCAACAGCATCCCCACATAATATAGTCCAAAGGCAAACGAACCCTTCACATGCTGAGAATTGATGATAGGAAAGGATTAAGTGCTTTGATTTTCTGTAATTAAGCCATCGTGTTTCTAGAAGAGTGGGAAACTGTATGTATACTAAAAATGCTGCTATTTATAACATATAATCATCTCAAACCCAAGCTGAGGTGCTTTAGGCCCAGCTCATGGGAGCTGTGTTGCCTGATGGCATGCACATTGCAAAGGCACATGTTGTATGCTTAGGAAAAGGCTCCAGTGAAGTCACAGGATGCCACTTGGGCAAGCATTGCCAGAAGCACCTCAGATTCGTTACATATTTGGTTTTGAATTCATGTTTAGCTGCACATTGCAAAATCTTTTGCCATTGCCAAATTTGTTGCAAGCCCTACATTCAGTTACACAACGCCACCCAGGATCATGACCCACAGCTTAAGAAGCTGGGTTTTAGGGTATAGGTGGTTTCCCCTTTGTTGTTCTCTCTTCTAGTTCTAGAGATCAAACCCAGAGTCTCATCAATGTTTGCTGCCACTGAGCCAAATGGCAGTTCTAGTCCATGCATTTTAAGTTCAGGTTGCAGAAGCCATGGGCTCATCTTTGCAATAAGGGGGGCTTTTTCTCCAATAGTCCTGCTGAGAGTGGAGGGCTTCACTGGAGATCAAACAGATCTGGAACAGGATCAGGTGACCCATAGGCTGGCCTTGAGATTGTAGATAAATTACTTAAGTCCTGCTTTCTTCATCTATAAGTTAGAAATCATCGAGTTTGAAGATTTGAGGCTGCTGAAGCATAATGCAAAAAACTACTTGACACTGAGACTCGAGAGTCCAAACATCTAATTAACGGAACATCTCATTTGGCTTCTTTATTTTCAGATATGGAAACAAAGGTCCAGGGAAAGTGTCTTTCTTAGCCCAGCTCTTGTGGCATGTAGCAAAGTGTGGACCAGAACTTGGCCCTTTACACAGGTGCTGGGAAGTGAATCCTGCGAATGCTAAACCTGCACTCTACTGCTGTGTTCCATCTCCACCAGAACCTGCTGTTGGTTAAGCGGTGGCGCTCGTGGCCATGCCAACAGAAGAGAGCGCTGGATGCTGAGGTGGCGGAAGAATCACGAGCCATGGTTACCTTTCTAGAGCTTTATTAGAGAGAGAGAGAGAGAGAGAGAGAGAGAGACCACGCGGAAGACAGAGGGAATGGGGGGTGAAGTACGAAAAGAGAGCACACAGAGAGGGCACACCCGCTTTTTAGGCTGGCACCCGTCGCAGGCTGGTGACGTAATAAGGACATAATCCTTACACCTGCTATTTTTGTTTTTTGTTATGAGGGATCGATCGCAGGGCTCACAGGCAAGCGATCCACCCTAAGCTGTACCCCTAACTTCTCAGAGCCTGTTTAATTGTTTTTTGTTTTTATTTTTGTTTTCCTTCAAGTGAGACTTGTTTTACTTTAATCCCTTACATTGGGAAATATCTCTAAACATGTTTCAAAACTCAACATTTTAGTACTGAAAACTGATTTCTACAGCAATATAGAAATGGAGGTTTATGAAAAGCATTTCAAAGGGCCATTTTAGTCAAATGTGATTTAATCTACCTTTCAAGATAACCATTCTTGACCTGGGCCATGGAATCCTAGGACCCAGAAGGCTGAAGCAGGAAAATGAAAAGCTCCAATCCAGTCTGGGTTGCAAAACAAAGTGGCTCAAAAAACACACAAAGTAATTCAGCAATCAACCGTCCATTTTGGCCCAGTGGGGGCTGCCTGTCATCCCAGCTCTTGGGAGGCTGAGGCAGGAGAAACCAGGGTTTCAGGCCAGCCTGGGCAACACAGCATGACGGTATCCAAAAACAGAACCCACAAAGTGAGGCTGGAGAGATTGCTCAGTGGTTAAGGGTGCTCACTGTTTTCGCAGGGGACCTAGGTTGAGTTCATAGCACCCATATGACGGCTCCCATCTGTAACTCCCGTTTCAGAGGAACTGATGCTTTCTTCTGATCTTCATAGGCTTCTGCATGCTCATGGTGCTCATAAACTCTCACAAGAACACGTGAGTACACATAAGAATAAATAAATAAATCTAAAAAACCCCCAAAACTCAAAACACAAAGCCTCTAGGCATGGTGGCGCACATCTTTAATCCTAGTACTCAGAAGGCAAAGGCAGGTGGATCTCTATGAGTTTGAGGCTAGTATGGTCTACATAGGGAGTTCTAGAACTTTCAGAGCTATGTAGTGAGACCCTATCTCAAAACATACAAAGTCACTCCTTATATAATGTTGGGAAGCATCGTAAGCAGAATCCAAGTATAAAATTACAACCACTTAGCTTTAAAACTTAAGATCCCTGCTGGGATTCCTATTTGTTCTAGAATTGAGTGACACTGCTAAGTAGGAAGAGTGTTTGAAGGAGATTGAAGAAAGCTGAAATAAAGAGTAAAAAGTGGCTAAATCCAGGGGAAGGGCTGTGGTCCTGGCTACTTGTAGTTCTGGCCCTGGGGAGACTGTGGCAGGAGGGATTCTGTGTTGGCGTTTGAACCCAGCCTGGGCTGTATACCAAGACCCTGCCTCAAAACAAAAGTATAGGGGTTACTTTCCTTGTAACGAAAGGACAAATAACTGATTGGTGAACACAGAGTTGCTTTGGATGACCTTTCTATGTAAAGATAAAAGCAGAGGGAACTTCATAACCATTCCCTCCGAGTCTGTCCTGTAGGAGAAACTTGCCGCCTCTCACATCTCCCATTTTTTAAAATCAAATGACAGTGTTATTATGCATTTAGATCGATGGCTTCTCACAACTCTTTAGCTACTGTTTGAAGCTTAAGTACCCAGATTTCATCAATGATGCTGAAAGTCATCCCACACAGCAGAGATTTTCACTTGCCTTAGAAGGACTTACTGAAATGTAATGAGTCTGTGTGGTAAAGAGGATGTATTTACAGTCATTGGGGAGAGTGCTGAATGAATCAGAAAGCCCAGGGTATCTACCCACTTGCTGATAATCTACAGGTCTCATAGATGGGAAGGTGCCTTCCCGGGGGGACAATGGGAAATCCCCTTGAAGAGCCATTTTGCTTGTAGCTACAGCTTGCAATGTGTCCTACTTCTGATGATTTTGAGCTTACTTTAGTAGGCCTGAACACTCCAAAAACAAATGATTTTGACACGATGACATAAATTATGTATGAGTATCAATTGAATATTCAAGCATAATGAGTTTATGGAATCCAAGAGAATGTTTCCTTTGAGATGCTGCAATACTGCTATTGTTAGGTTCAGGGCCCAGCTGATCCCGTATAGGGAGTCTTTGTGCGAATCTGAAAGAGGCACCCCCTCTGGGTGATGCAGTCCTGTGGGTACATGACTTGGCAAGTAGAGCTTGGGCTGAATCTTAGCTCCCTTTTGTCCCCCTGGCTGGATGCCTTTGTGCGATGCACAAACTGCGCCCCTCTAAGCGGCAGTCCCCATTGCTGTTGGAGCCCTGGGCCAGCAGAAGAGATTTACAGGCTTAAAAGTGCCTGTGCTGCTTGTCCCAGAGGGCATTTGAAAACTGCAGAAGTGACAGGCGTTTTCCCTTAGCCTACCCCTGAATTCATTTGCAAGGGCTAAAGTGCCAGGTTCAAACATCCCCTGAAAGTTGGTGAAGCCTTCATGATGGAGAACCGGGTTAGAATTCTTTACCCAGTCTTAGTGGACTGAGCCTGAGGGTTGTGCATGGTAGACATGAAAAGAACACGGGCTTCAGTGTCCGCTGTTGCTCCTAGAATTGCTGCTTCATGGTGCCACAGCAGTGAGAGCAAAAAACTTGCACAGGGCTGGGGGTGGGGCGAAGAAAAAAAAAGAAAAGTGATGGTAAAAATCATAGGAGTTAAACAGCACTTCCGGTTCCAAGACACAAAGGAGTAAATGTATGTCTTCCCATGTCTCCTGGTCATTTTGTGTCAAAGAGTGCTACCGAAAAGATGAGTTTGACTAAAAGAGCACCGGAGCCTGGAACCCCCACCCCCACCCCAACCCCCACTTTGCCTAATAAAACCTCGACTGAGTGCTAGGAAGCAGGCAGTGTGAGAATGCTAACAGGTGCAGACAAACAGCCCTAACAAAAGCCAGTTCTTTCTAGCTACAGGACAAGGAAAGGGGTGGCCTTGCAGGACACCTCAGTTTGAATTGCTCTCTGCTCTAGTTAAACACCGCAGCATTAAACGTGCCCTATCACTACTCACAACAGCAGAACTGAGGGAAGAGCCGAAGCTTATGTCCTTGCTCAACTGCTACAAGGGCCTCTTCTCCCCACCTCACCCCGTGAGATTAAGGAAGAACCAGTGGGGAGTCAGGAATTTTAGAGGCGTTTGGCAGAAATGGGCCTCCAGCAACTTCTGCCCCAGATGTTAGTTAATATGTGGGGAGCCAGGTCTTCTGCACTCAGCATTACGAGTAGGTGCTGTTCCCAAAGCGGTGCTATCAGAGAGGACAGGGTGGGAAGCTGTAAATCCTAACTATGCAAACGTCCTGGTTGTTGTTTTTGCCAACCCGACACAAGCTAGAGTTGTCTGGGTAGAGGAACCTCAATTGAGAAAAATGTCTCTTTACAGATTGTCCGTAGGCGAGTCTGTCTGATGTTTTCTTGATGGATGATTGATGTGGAAGGATCCAGCCCACTGGAGGTGGTTCCGGTCCTGGGCAGATGATCCTGAGCAAGCCATGGAGAGCAAGCCAATAGCAACGTTCCTTCACCGTCCCCAGCTTCTTTCAGTTTCTGCCTCAAGTTTCTGCTCTGACTTCCTGCAGTGATGGAGTGTGACCTGAGCCTTGTAAGATGAAACCTTTCCTGTCCACGTTGCTTTTGGCCACGCTGTTTTATCACAGTAATAGAAACTCTAAGGCGGGCTGGAGAGATGGCTCAGAGGTTAAGAACACTGGCTGTTCTTCCAGAGGTCCTGAGTTCAATTCCCAGCACCCACATGGTGGCTCACAACCATCTGTAATGAGATCTGGCTCCCTCCTCTGGCCTGCAGGGATACATGCAAACAGAACACTGTATACATAATAAGTATATAAATCTTAAAAAAAAAAAAAAAAGAAAAAGAAAAAGAAACTCTAAGGCAATGTCCTGTCCTGTACTGTGCTCCATACACACTCCACTCATACACACTCCACTCCACTCCACTCCACTCCACTGTGCTCTCCTACCCTACCCTGTACAATACTATACTATGCTATAATCTGGTGGCAGAGGCCTCAGGGTAGGGACTTGAACTTACTGCACCCAGCAACAATGTGATATTCCTCTGCTTTTGTGCTTCAGTGGAAGCCAAACAAGTAATCCATATTCCACGTCACCCGACAATAACAACGTGTCACCATCCCCCAGGATCTCAGAATGATAGCAAGGGTGCTCAAGATACAGTGGAGAATCACTAATTTCATGAGTCAGGAAAAGCCAGGCATGGTGGCACTTCCTTGTGATCCTAGTACTTACAAGGCTGGGGGAAAATGACCAGGAGTTTCAGGCCAGTCTGAGCTACATAGCAAGACAAAATATTGTCTCAAAAAACAAAACAAAACAAAAAACAAAAAACAAAACCCTAAACCAACCTGGTAAGTATTTTGAAAATCCCCATAGTGGGTAACTCCACCGATGCAGTAAGCCAAATCAAACCGAATTAAAAATCCAGATTTAATGAGCAAAGCACTCCTAAGAGGGCCCAGGGGAAGAGGAGAAACCTCATGGAATGTCTGTGCACCAGACCTTAAATACCCTGTAGGCGATCTTGAGGAGCTGTGTGTGTGTGGGGGGGGGTAGCTGCTGCATGGTAGATTTCTGAGGGTGGGGTTTAGAATGGTGGGGGGCAGGTTCCTAGCCAAACATCTGGGCAGGGTTTGGAATGGGGCCGGAGCTGGAGATTCCCAACACAACCACCACCAACAGCAAAACAAAGAACCAGGAAAACTAGAGGAGACAACTAACAGAGACCAATTCCAAGATGATACAAATGCTTGAATTATCTGACGAGGGTTTAAGAGCTGTCGTCATAAAAATACTTTCACTAAGTAACCAAAACCCACTTAAAGCAAACGAAAAAGCAACAATTTTAGACAAAGGTAGTTGATACAGAGAGGAGCCAAATAGGGGTTAGAAAGAAGGCTCAGCAATTAAGAGTATTGCTGCTCTTGCAAAGGACCTAAGCTGGATTCCCAGCACACGCATAGTGGCTTACAACCATCTGTAACAACAGTTCCAGGGGTCCAGTGCCCCTCTGTCTTTGGAGGGCACCAGTCACGCACACGGTCTCATGGTACACATACATACAGGCAGGCAAAGAACTCAGACACATAAAATAAATAAAAAAGAAAAAAATTACAAAAGCCAAATAGAGCCAGACAGTGGTGGTACAGGCCTTTAGTCCCAGCACTCAGGAGGCAGAGGCAGGCGGATCTCTGAGTTACACAGAGTCTGTCTGGTCTAGTCTACAGAGTTAATTCTAGGACAGCCAGAGCTGTTACACAGAGAATCCCTGTCTTGAAAACAAAAACAAAAACAAGCCAAATAGAAATTGAAAATAGAATAATCAGAATAAAACTTTCATCAAATGCTGGGGCTCATGCCTTTACTCCTAGCACTCAGGAGGCAGAGAGAGGCAGGAAGATCTTTGTGAGTTTAAGGCCAGCATTTTCTACCAAGAGTTACAGGACAGCCAGGACTGTTGTACAGAGAAACCCTGTCTCAAAACAAACAAACAAACAAACAAACAAACAAACAAATCAAAACAAAACAAAAAAACACTTCCATCAATGAGATCATGAGCAGAATGTAGAGGTCATAAAAAAGAAAATCAATGAACCTGAAGACAGAAATTAGAAGTTAAATTGCACGATCTGAACAACAGAAAAAAAATAAGTTGGAAAAATAATGAACAGAACCTTAGGATGTATGAAACTGTAAAACAGGTACAATATTCATGAGGGTTGGGCTTAATTAAAAGGTGTTTAAGGAGATTATTGTCAGGTGGGCATGGTGATGCAGTCAGAACTCTTAGGAGATGGAAACAACAGGATTCTGAGTTTCAGGACAGCCTAGCCTACATAGCAAAGTCTGTCTGAAAAACAAAAATGGAAAGTTTGCCTAAATTTCCCAAAATACATAAATATTTAAGAAACAGAGGCTCAAACCCCAAACAGAAGAATGAGCTTTCTCTTTAGAAGGAGCCGAACACCAAGATCAACCATGAAGTCAGGTAAGTCACATTAAAAATAAATAAAACATGTGGTAACACTGTATTACAGGTCAGTGTCATAGTACATTAGGTCACACTCACACCCCAGTTGGGCATTCACAGCTGAGTTTCAGGAAAGTTCATATACTACTCTAGTTTGGATCTTGGATATCCCCCAAAGGCTTATTCACTGAAGGTTTGGTCTCCACCCTGTGCCACTTTTGGGAAGTAGTGGGACCTTTAAGAAGTGGGCCTACAGCCAGGTGGTGGTGGCACACACCTTTAATCCCAGCACTTGGAGGCAGAGGAATCCCCGAGTTTGAGGTCACCCTTGTCTACAAAGCGAGTTCTAGTCTGGCCAGAGCCGCACAGAGAACCCTTGTCTCAAAAAGAAAAAGAGGAGGAAGAGGAGGAGGAGGGGGAGGAGAAGTAGAAGGAGGAGAAAGTGTAGGAGGAGGAAGAGGAAGAGGAAGAGGAGGAGGAAGAAGAAGAGGAGAAGGAGGGGCTTAGAGGCTGGAGAGATGGCCCAGCTTTGGCTCCTCTTCCAGAGGACGTGGGTTCAGTTCCCAGCACCCACATGGCAACACACAACCATTTGTAACTTCAGTTCCAGGGAATCCAACACCCTCCTCTGGCCTCCACAGGCTGTAAATGGTACATAGACATAGAAGTAAAACACTCATACATATCATGCAGTAAGAAAACTGCCAACATGACCGCTCCATTACTGGGAAGGTTTTTATTGTGGGTAAGAGACAGAAAAGATCCAGAGGACTCTGGAGGAGTCCAGAGCAGACAGAAAAGCAGACTGGGCACAGCCAAGGCTAGGGAAAGAGTGGTGGAGACAGCAAGAGATAGAGTACTGGAGAGCACAAAGGATAGAAAGGAGTGAGTGGCGTCAAGATAGCCTGAGAGTGAGTGGTGTGGACAAATCATGCCGATGATAAGGAGATGAGTAGCTGGGGGGAGGGGACTACTTTTGGGGATGGTTTCACAATTTCCTAAGGAATGCTGGTTTCTATCTAACTGTCAGAAATCCTATGGTCCAGCTTGAGCTCATTTCTAGACATACAGAGGGCCTGCGACTTAACACATGAAATAAAATAAAATGGAAGAAATGAAGTGTGCCCAGAGAAAGAAAATTTTGTAGGTGAAGATATGTCCTTCAAGGGGCTGATTGGGCCCCTATCCTTATCTGTCCTTTCTACTTCCTGGCAATTATAAGATATACAGGCCTTCTCTACCACAGGCTACCGCCATGACATTCCATGCCAACACAGGCTCAAACCAACAGGGAAAAGGAACCAAGGGCTGAGACTGTGAGCCAGAACAAACCTTCCTTCCTTAAAAGGTGATCATCTCAGGCACCTTTGTCACAATGATGGAAAACTAACACACATATGCCAATCCAATGCACGGTTACATAATTCATTCAACTGTCCAATCACTGAAGTTGTTTGGGGAGATGAACTTCATATGGATGAACTTCATATGGGTATTTTGTCTGCATGCATGTCTGTGCACCACATGTGTGCCTGGTGTCTTGCAGAGGCCAGAATAGGGCATCAGATCCCCAGTGGTTGGGGTTACAGATACTTGTTAGCGGCCACATGGGTGCTGGGACCTGAAACTGTGTCCTCTGGAAGAGCAGCCAGTGCTCTTAACCTCTGCATCATCTCTCCAGCTCAGGAGATGAACGTTAAGAAGAACTTTTGATTTTCATAATCTAACAACACGCCAATTCACGAACCTCACATGTATACATTTTTCCCCTCTGCGAGACTTGGCAGGAAAATTAGGATGTGGGCGTTTAAAAATAAAGTCATTGTTTTAATGTGTGTATTATTTAAAGTTATTTAAATTAACATTCTAGTGAGAGTAACCTCCAGAAGTATTTTCAACAAAATACAATAACCACACAAATCACAATTTCCAACTGGAAATAGGCCAGCTCCCTCATCAGCTGGTGGAGCCAAATAACCCAAATGAATGAGATTCCATGGACAAGTTATTTGAATGCTTTTCTGTATAGCAAGGAATGTTGCTAACTTTCCCATTCAAATTGGTAAGCATTTTGGATCCCCAGCAGTAGGTTTTTCCATCGACGCAATAAGCCAGGTCAAGCCGAATCAAAATGACCAGGTTTAATGAGCAAAAGCAACCCCAGGTGACTCTCAAGCCTCCCAGAAGTGAGGGGGGGCAGAGAATCACAGGGCAGGTCTAGGGACCAGAGCTTAAATACCCCGTAGGCAAGGTCTTGAGTAGCTGTCGGGGAGGAGCCACCACTTGGTGGGCTTTCTGAGAGGAGCAGGGTTTGGAAAGGGAGGAGGTGGGGCTGAAGCGGAGCTCCCAATTGAACAGAAATGACATGTGAAAAATTCTTTCTTTATTGAAGTGTTTATTGAGTCATCCCCTGTAGTCCTTGAAACAAATGGGAAGATATTAGCCTCTTTACAGAGAATAACAAAAGAGACATCAGGAGGGGGATTTATGTTGGAGACCCCCAGCCTAGGGCAAGAGCGAACACAAATCTGATTACAATTCTGTTCTGGCCTTTTAAAGGGTGTACAGACTATTTTATTCTGGTCATAGCTATAGATTTATGATGGAGAATGTCATCTATTTTAACTAAAATAAAATACTTTGTTCAGTGGCAGATCTATATCTTTGACCAATCTAAGTAGTTTTAAAATTTGCATTTCTTGGTTATTTTTACTCATTTTAACAAATATTTGTGCCCCTATGTGCCAAGTACAAGATTGCTTCCTACTTTTGAGGAGATTGGGAGGGTTGTGAAACACTATTTGCTGTATTTTTGTACACAAGTCTATTATCAGTTTAATCTCATTAATCAGAGCTTTAGTCCATGTTTCCAGGCCTTTGGATAATGTTCTTTGTTTTCCAGTTTAAGCCATAGAAATCAGCTATTCATTATTCAATTCTCATCTTAGTATCTAGACTACTCCTAAATATTTCAAACGTGAAGTTAAAAACACCAAGTACCCTTCGTTCTTATATTGTCTAACCTGCTGGGAAAGTACCTGTATTCCCCACCCTTCCATCCTGGTGAGATACAATGATACAGCTGGAAACTGCCAGAGCAGAAATATATCAATATATCAATAAGCAATGACTCAGCAGTTAAGAGCACTGGCCACTCATGCGGATGACCCGGTTCAGTTCCCAGAACCAACTGTGACTCTAGTTCCAGGGGATCTTCTGGCCTCTGTGGGCACCAGGCACACATGTATACATGCATACATGTGGACCAAATACTCATACACATAAAATAAAAGTAAATATTTTTCTTTCAAAAAAGAATATATCAATCAATTAATATCCTCTCCCCTTCCCCTCCCCAGAAATCACAAGAACCTAAACAACCCCTTCTCTAATGGATTTTCTTCATCCTTTTCTCCTCACATTTTTTCTACAGTCTGAATGTGCTTTACATTTAGTATCTTTCTGCCCCACACCCGCACTCCATTTGGTTACAGGAATTTTAAGAACAAGCTACAGTCCCAGGGGTATGCTCAGTTGTTTTCTGTTTTGTCCACCAGAGACAATCTAGGACAGCCGTTAGTCCCTTCTGACACACTTTAGCCTGAACCTGATCAGGCCTTAGCCAACGGTTTCACTGGAATGTCATTTGATGAGCTGGCATCTTCTTCAGAGACTACTGGTTGTCTATTTCAGAATGCTAGGGCTTGTGCGTAGCTAACTGTGCTTGAATGAGAAATATGTCATGAATAATGGCTATGGTAGTGGAAAGGAACTGTCCTTGCACGCCCTCTTATTTTACTTGTAGACGGAGTTGAAGTTTGGCACTAAAAGAAAATTGATTCTCTTGGGACTGTGCCTAGTCCATGCTTCCAGTGAGTGTTCCGGGGTGGGGAGCAAATTCAGGCAGTGAATTTAAACCAACAAAACCTGGATGAGCCCATCTCCCCCAACTGTGTCTGAGCAGGTCAGGTTCTGCTCATTTCCATGATGAATCTACAAATCCATGCTTTCCGGACACCAGAGATTTTACATTTCATCCTAAGAGAATGACACTGGTTGCTTACTTGTGTGCTGGTTCGTTTTTTGTTTGTTTTTGTCAACGGGACACAAACTGGATGTACCTGGGTAAAGGGAACATCAGGTGAGAATTATCTCTAACAGACAGCCCCATAGGCAAGTCTATGGGGACATTTTCATGATTAATGTTTGATATGTGAGGATGCTGGCACCCCTGGGCAGATGGTTCTGAGCTGCATAAGAAAGGAAGCTGAGAAAGCCAGGTAGAGCAAATCAGGCATCTGTTTCAGTTCCTGCCTCCAGATTCCTGCCCTGGGATCCCTTAAAGACGGACTGTAAGATGTAAACTGAATAAACCCTCTCCTCCCTAAGTTGTTTTTGGCCGCAGTATTGATCACAGTAACAGAAAGCAAACTGGAACAGTGGTTACTGTTTGCTTTGCTTTTCCCAGTTAGGATGATATAACGGCTTGGTTAAGTATCCATCCTTCTCAGAGAATGGGAAATACTGAATGGAACACAAGAGAGGAGAGGGAAAAGGAAGAAAGGGAGAGATAAGAAAAAGGAGAGGCCAAAGATAAAACATGTGTTTTTCACATGTGGGAGGAAGACTATGCAGATACAAAGAACCACACAGAACCAATGCCCACACCACCTGGATACAAATTCATTTCTTTAAGTGGCAAAAATATGTTTCCCTTTTTTAGTTTTTCTAGACAGGGTTTCTCTGTGTAGCCCTGGCTGTCCTAGAACTTGATCTGTAGACCAGGCTAGCCTCCTCGAATTCAGAGATCTTCCTACCTCTGCCTCTCAAGTGCCAGAATTAAAGGCTTGCACCACCAGGTTAGGATTCCTTTCTTATTCTTATTAAATAGTGCTAACCATCTCTTAATATACAAGTAAAATAGTGGACTAATCCCGAATGCAAATCAATACATTTGCATGCATCATATTGCTGAACACAGTTACAAACTTACCTGCGGGGTGGTATGCAGCTCATCCATTAGTGGAGTCCTTACCTGGTGTGCTTGAGGCCTAGATTTGATTATCAGCATCACAGAGAAAAACAAAAAGCCCAGGTGTAGCATGAATCTTAAAAGTTCTTATTAATAAAATCAAACCCGGAGCCAGGTATTGTGGTGAATGCTGGATGATCAGAGAAGCAGAACAAGCCACAGCCACCTCACCTTGCCAATTCCTCAGCTGATCCTATTTCCTCAGACTGGAAGCTTCTGAGTTCTCATCTGAATGGATCTCAGCTGAACTGCTGCTAAAAGCCTAAAAGCTTAACCAGGATCTAGTTCCTGGTCCTCACGCCTTAAATACCTTTCTGCTTCCTGCCATCACTTCCTGGGATTAAAGGCATGAGTCACCATGCCTGGCTGTTTCCAGTGTGGCCTTGAACTCACAGAGATCCCGGATGGATCTCTTCCTCCAGAAGGCTAGGATTAAAGGTGTGAGTGCCACCATTTTCTGGCCTCCATGTCTGTCTAGTGGCTGTTCTGTTCTCTGACCCCAGATAAATTTATTAGGGTGCACGATATATTGGGGAACACAATATCACCACACCCAGGTATACTATATACTTGATGAAATCCCATTCTCCTCCCCTTCCCTGGACTCATGACTTCAGTTAGGTTCTGTAGCCAGCGATCTCCATTTCCAGGATGTAGTGGATTAGGGCAAAAGCTTGCATTCCAGACCAGTATTTACTGGATTGACTTACTCTAAGAATTGATCCATTTCTCATACCTGAAAACGAACTCTTCAGGTGAAAATCAGTCTTTTCTGAATTCCCCCCTCCCCTTTTCAATGGATGTCTCCTGGGAAAGGGTGAGCCAGAATTTTTTCCTGCCTCCATGTGTGTTTTTTGCGTGCTGTGTCAGCCTGAAGTGAAGTGCCATTAGGAAGATGTTCGTTTTCTGTCTTATGATTTGTTTTTTCAGACAGGGTGTTGATGCTGCGTAGGGGTACAGGCTTAGGTCAGTCTTCTCTGCCAGTTAATGAATAGGCAGGTAAGAAGTATTCCTGAAAATCTTGAGTCCCCGCAGAGCCATCATGTGATACCTGGAAGTCTTGTCGTGGGCATCTTAGTTATATTAATAAAAAGAATTAAGAACAGACTCAAAGGCAAGATCAAGAACAATTCATAAGAGATTAAAATGAAACTCCAGGACAGGCAGGCTGTAAATCTCACAGCTGCCTGGGAGGAAGGAGAAGAATAGAGCAGAGAAGGAACAGAAACTCTGCTGCTTGAGATAAAGTGGCGTGGAGGTTGGCTACCTGGTGACAGGTGGAGGTCAGGTTTGCTTAGGAAAAGAGTGAGACAACGCAAAGCATTAGTTAGAGTGTTGGTTATTGTTCTATTGCTGTGATAAGACACATGACCAAGGAAACTTCCAGAAGAGTTTACCTGCACTCATGGTTTCAGAGGGTTAGTGTCCATAATGGCAGAAAGGAGGAAGCAGGCAACTGGAACGGCTGCTCCATCTTGGAATGCAAGCAGGAGGTAGAGAGAGAGAATTTAAAATGGCAAGTCTTTTGAAACCTCAAATCACCCACTTATACTTCTTCTGGCAAGGCTGCACCTCCTTGTCTTCCTCCAAATAGTCACCAATTGGGGGCCAAGTATTCAAATGTATGAGCCTGTGGGGGCCAATCTCATTCAAAGCACCATAGTTAGGCAGTGTAGAAGCCTACTTAGGCTCTGGCCAGTGTCGGAAAGAAAAAGACAAGAAAGAGAAATAGTTAAACCTGGAGATGGAGATAGGTGGCTACAGAACCTAATTAATGTCATGAGTCCAGGGAGGTAAAGAGAATGGGATTTCATCAAGTAAAGCGCACCTGGGTGTGGGAGTCTGTCAGAGTTCCAGCTCCAATCTGTTGAAGGGTTCTTTGGGGGAGGAGAGAGGAAAGAGGAAGAATTAGATAGAAATATAGGCAGAGATAGAGAGGAAGACAGAGATACAGAATAGCTTCGGGAGGACCCTGGGTCAATACCCAGCCGCCTCAAGGTTTATTCCGAAGGACTTTTTATACAATACCAAGGGGCAAGGCAAAAGACATCCCCCTTTCAAGATCAAAGCACAATGTACAGCCAAGTGTTGACCCTTCAAAACACCTGGTAACCATGCCTGTGACCAAATCATCCCATTATGCAGCCCTGCTGGGTAAAGCAAGTTCAGATTCGTTGACCTTGAGTAAGATATTACTAGGGAGCCCCTGTGGGCCCCCACACCTGGGGTTTTTGTTTTTGTCTATGATGCTGATGATCAAACCCAGGCCTCAAGCACACCAGGTAAGGACTCCACTAATGGATGAGCTGCACACCACCCCGCAGGTGAGTTTGTGACTCTGTTCAGCAATATATTGCAGGCAAATGTATTGATTTGCATTGGATATTTATGGCTCAGGGACATGTAGGGACTGTATTAGGAGTGAGAATTCTGAGAAGGAAAAGTATATTATTGTAAGAGGAACCTGCCTTCCTAGGGGTGGTCACCTAACCAGGTCCCTGATCTCTTCCACCATTAAGAGACAAAAGCATCTCTCTACCTAGAGGTGGATTCTATTCTTTACATCATTGCCCTGTAGTTCTGACTGGCTTGGAGCTTGCTGGGTAAACAAGGCTGCCTCAAGATTGTAGAAGTTTTCCTGCTTTGACCTCCTAAGTGGCAGATTATAGTGAGTATCATCATGCCTACTTTATGTCTTTATAGTTTTTGTCTTATATTATTTCCCTTTAAATATTTTTGTTTGATTTTTTTGCAGTAGTGAAAACTGTCTTAGTTAGGGTTTCTATTGTTGTGAAGACACCATGACCATGGCTACTCTTATAAAAGAAAACATTTAATTGAGTTTGCTTATAGTTTCAGAGGTTTAGTCCATTATCATCATGGCAGGAAGCAGGGCAGCACACAAGCAGACATGGTGCTGGAGAAGGAGCTGAGGATTCTACATCTGGGTCCACAGGCAGAGGAAGAGAGAGTGAGCCACTGGGCCTGGCTTGAGCTTCTAAAACCTTAAAGCCCACCCCCATGACACACTTCCTCCAATGAGGCCACACCTACTCTAACAAGGCCACACCTCCTAATAGGGCCACTCCCTATGGATCTTTGGGGGCCAATTGCATTCAAAATGCCATAGGAACTGAACCCAGAACCTTGTGTCTGCTAGAAAAGTGTGTTGCCACTGAGCTACATCCTTAGGCCTATTTTACTTTGAGTCAGTGCCGTGGGTTTGGCCCCCTACCAATCTGTGACAGCAGCTGTGGCAGCAGCCTGTCTCATTACCCACGGGTGCTGAGCATTTTCACTGTTGCAGGGCTTTAAGAGTTTCACAGAGTTGCATAGCAACATGTTCCCATTTAAAGCTGGGCAGTAGTGGTGCATGCCTTTAACCCAGCAGTCAGGAAACAGAGGCAGGCAGATCTCTGAGTTCAAGGCCAGTCTGGTCTACAGAGCAAGTTCCAGGACAGCCAGGGCTACACAGAGAAACCCTGTCTTGAAAAACCGAGAGAGAGAGAGAGAGAGAGAGAGAGAGAGAGAGAGAGAGAGAGAGAGAGATATCCTGGCCACCCCAGATAATTCTGTCT
>CABHPH010137769.1:0-22524 GCA_902168325.1 Peromyscus nudipes | reverse complement strand
TCTCCAGGTCTCTCTCTCTCTCTCTCTCTCTCTCTCTCTCTCTCTCTCTCTCTCATGTGTCCCCACTGAGATGTTCTTTCACTCTCCCCTCTCCCCCAGTAAACTTCTCACATTAGATCTGTTTCGTGGCTTGATGTCTTAGGGGCACACCTTGGCTAGCACGCCAAACATCTTTCTGCTGCTTTATCCTAACAGTCAGGGTCTCAGAAAACTGCCCAGGCTAGTCTCAAAGGACCAAGTAGCAGGGATTGCAGGCATGTGCCCACAGAACCTGCTCCATTTAGTCTTTGAGCAAACCTATAGTAACTGTTTACTTACTTAGGGTTACTACTGCTGTGATGAAACACTATGACCAAGAGCAACTTTGGGAGGAAAGGGTTTCTTCGGCCTACACTTCCACAGTACTGCTCACTGATCAAGGAAGTCAGGTCAGGAACTCAAGTAGGGTAGGGACCTGGAGGCAGGAACTGATGCAGAGGCCATGGAGGAGTGCTCCTTCCTGGCTTGCTGAGTCTGCTTTCTTATACAACCCAGGACCACCAGCCAAGGGGTATCCCCACCCACAATGAATTGGCCCTCTTACATCAAACACTAATAACAAAAAGCAGTGGTTCTCAACCTTCCTAATTCTGTGACCCTTTAATACAGTTCCTCATGTTGTGGTGACCCCCCCAACCATAAAATTATTTTCGTTGCTACTTCATAACTGCAATTTTGCTACTGTTATGAACTGTAAATATCTGTGTTTTCCAATGGTCTTAGGTGACCCCTCTGAAAGGGTGGTTCCACCTCCCCCAAAGGGTCGTGACCCACAGGTTGAGAAATACTGTCCTACAGGCTTGTCTACAGCCCAACTTTATAGAGGTATTTTCTCATTTGAGGCTCCCTCCTCTCAGATGATTCTAACTTGTGCCAAGTTGACTTAAAAACTAGCCATGATGACCCCTCAGGTCATTCCATTCTGTCACTTTGGGCCCTGTGTCATCTTTTCTCCCAGATGTGGTCAGAAGCCATTTGTTTTTTGCAAGCTGAGTTTTATTGGATGCTGTACTTTATGAATGGATCATTGTCAAATGTTGACATTTTGTTTTTCTCTTTAATAATCCCTTCCTTCCTGCCATTCAACAGGGTCTCTCTCTGTAGCCAGGCTGGCCTCACATGATCTTCCTTCCTCAGGGTCTCAGTGTTGGTGTAACAATCACAGAGCACCTGTAGTCAGTTAAGTTACTTGCAAAGATTACCCTGATTCATTGAGACTTTAAAAACATTGTTAAATTTTGTTTTGTTTTGCTGGGGACTGAGCCCAGGGACTTCCACATGGTCAGGAAGAGCTCTGCCATGAGCCACACTGCCAATTCTGGGGATCACTTTAGACTTTTTAAAATATTGAATCTAGAGTTTTCTTTTATAGTATCTATAACCCCATATCAGCAAAGACATCCCCAAGGTCTGGATGGATGGGACTGAAATACCCTCAAGCTATGTGTGAATTTGGCAATCCTTAGTCTTTGCCCTAGGGGATTTCATGCTAAACATACAGAGTAGTATTGAGCAAAGAAATCAAGGAGGTCCTTGTGAAAATTTCTCCGGGTTTTTCATATGCAGCTTGTTCCACTCCATTATTCTGTTCTAAAAATTTCAGCTACTTCTGCATCATGAAACTAGTATTTAGTTCTTTGTAGCTACGTGGAATTAGCATATTCCATTTGGATTTTCTTTCCCTGTGTCAGAATCTAAATATTGCCTCTTACAAGGGTTGCCAAAATTAGAAAATAAAAATACAACCTTGTACTTTTACAAATACAACCAAAAAAAAAAAAGTCTTTTGGTTGTAATCTCAAGGCGGGATGGACAGACACAGACAATTATGGGGACACTGGACGGGAGAGGGGCCCCTGACTCTGGAGTCTGATTGAGGCTTCCCACCGGCTGGTTGCCAAGAATTCCAACACAGTTAACAACACTTGTTGTGAACATTCTATGCATAGAGACAATATTTATCTTATATAGAATGTTACAATTAAGAAAAGAATGTTAAAATAGCAACAATCCATGCTTGAGTCCTGAGCAAATATGGCCTTTCTTCTTTCCTGGCTGTAGACTTGTAATTTCTGGAATTCCCACGAGGAGAAACTCCATTTACAGTATGTCCCATGAAAGTATGTCTTGCCGGGCGGTGGTGGCGCACGCCTTTAATCCCAGCACTCGGGAGGCAGAGCCAGGCAGATCTCTGTGAGTTCGAGGCCAGCCTGGTCTCCAAAGCGAGTTCCAGGAAAGGCGCAAAGCTACACAGAGAAACCCTGTCTCGAAAAATAAAAAAAAAAAAAAAAAAAGAAAGTATGTCTTGATCCCTTGTGCAATCCATGTGGCTCCTGGTTTTCCGTTATCTGATTGTAATCCCACCCAAAGCATCCTGATGCCACTCTATGATCTCATTTACTGGAAGAGAGGGGAAAATGCTTCCTAACAACACAATCTCAGGAATGTCTTCATCTCCCCCTGAGTGCCTTTCTTTCTAACCTCTATGCCTAAATCTGTTGAACTAACTTTCTAATAAATTGAATACATTCTGACTGTGCCTCTAACTGGCTCATTGTGACATTTTTTTCTGCAGAGATATCAAGGATGCAGCTCTACCTGAGTAGAAGTCCCTAGAGGATGAGAGACTGCTCAGACCATGGACAGCTGTTCTGGGCAGTGTCTCCTGCTCGCGTCCACGGACAAACTGAAATTTCTTGTGTACCTGACATTTAACAAGATTTGTCTAGCAACCCTACTTGTAGATGGAACTCTGGGGCAGATGTGGGGCTGATTTCAATTTTCTGTCCACAATAAAAATCTTGAATACGCTGTAGCCATACTGTTGCAATAGAGCTGTTTCTTGTATGCTGTTGCGCTTCCTAGCATTTACAATCAGTGCATAATACTGTACGAGTTACTCCTCAGTTAGAAGTGGAAGTCCATAGTGCATTCACAAAGCAGCTGGGCATGGTGGCGTGTATCTACAGTCTTAACACCCAGGAGGTGGAAACAGGATTGGTAGTTCCTGGCTGGCTTTGGCTACATAGCAAGACTTCTCAAAACCAAACAAGCAGTACTGACCCTTCTAGAATTCTCTAAAGAAATCATTTCGAACAAGTACATGAAGCTGGGTGTGGTGGCTCTAATTCCAGCACTTTAGGGGCAGAGGTAGGAAGATCACTACAAGTTTAAGGTTACTTTGGTTTGCATATCTAGATGCTATCTCATTGTGTCCTTCATCAAAGGGGTAAATCAGTGTGTGTCTTCCTGTGCCAGACTTTGAGGTGTCTGTGTGAGAATGAGCTAACTTAATATTCAGAGGCTCGGTCTGACATTCGGTGTTAATATAAAAATAAATAATAAACATTTCTTCAAGACAGCTTCCATATGTAGCCCAGACTATCCTCAAATTTGTATTTCTTCTGTCTGTCTCTGTGTTCACCTTTAAAATAATAATTTCCGCCATGCTTTGTGGTCGCCATAGGCTTTCACCTGTCCTCAGTTTCAGGTGGTCTGGAGAATGCCAAACCTGTGGGGTTTCCTTATCATTCACTTCCTTCTGGTCTCCCCCGCCCCCCCATCTCCTTCCCATCCTATCTTTCGCTTCCCCTCCTTTATTCTCTCCCTCCTCTTCTTTTTCTTTACTCTTTGGGAAGACTCAGTAAAAAGTCAAGCTCTGTTCACAATGGGGAGGAAATGGAGCCAGCCTAGATACTCATCAGCAGATAAATGGATAAATGAAAGTGTGCCACATATATACAATGGAGTTTTTCCCAGAGGCAAAGAAAAATGCAATTATGAAATTTGCAGGAAAATAAACACAGTGTGAAAGTCTCACCCCGAGCCAGGTGAAGGTCACCAAACAGAAAGACAACTGCCACCTATTTTATTTTCATATGCATGTCCTCGATTTTTATACGTGTGTGTGTGTGTGTGTGTGTGTGTGTGTGTGTGTGTGTGAGAATTGGTATAAACAAGGATCAAAAAGTAAAAAGGAGGCCAAGAAAAGGTATAAAGCAGGTGCCAAGGAAGTGGGGGAGGCAAAAGGAAACATGAACTGAAAGCCTAGGAGAGATTGCAGGTAGCAGGGTGAGAAATGTGAGAAGGGAGAACCAACTCTATCTTAGTTAGGGTTTCTATTGATATGACAAAACGCCATGACCAAAAAGCAATTTTTTTGGGGGTGGGGGTTTGTTTGGTTTACATTTCATCATTGCTGTTCATCACTGAAGGAAGTCAGGGCAGGAACTCAAACAGGGCAGGAGCCTGGAGGCAGGAGCTGATGCCAAGGCCATGGAGGGGTGCTGCTTACTGTCTTATTTCCCAGGGCTTGCTCAGCCTGCTTTCTTATAGAACCCAGGACCAAGAGTACAGGGATGGCACCACTCACCATGGGCTGGGCACTGTCCCATTGATCACTAAATGAGACAATGCCTTACAGCTGGATCTTATGGCGACATTTCCTCAGCTGAGGCTCCTTCCTCTCTGATGACTCTAGCTTGTGTCGAGTTGATATACAAAACCAGCCAGTACAAACTATAACACACTTTGGAAATACCATTAGGACAGCTAACTAAGTTTGTATGGTAATTTACAAAGAGGGAGAGGGGCGGGTACAGTGGTTCCTGTAACCTTTGCTACATAGTAAGTTTGAGACACACCTCTCGAGGAAGCATGGTGATCGTGGTGGTGGTGGTGGAGACAGAAAGTGAAGTCAGATACATTCTTGTAAACACATCAAAGTTGAGACTGGGAGGTTCAGAACAATTGTGTAAAGCCCACAGTGTCAAGACCAGAATTAAAAACTAGTCATTTATTGTAGGATGCCTCTTTCCATTCTAGTGTTTCCCGGGCCCTCCCATGCAGATCAGAGTAGTCTGTGGTCCAGTGTTCTGTCTGATAATGATATTTCCTTTTATGCAGTCCCTTTCAAGATGTCTCACAGATACAATACGAGACAAAGATTTGGGAGCAAACAGCTTCTTTGAGGAGGTGAAGAAGATGCTAGAGAACCTAGACAAGACAGGAGAAACAGACCAGTTTATGAAATCAGACTAGCGGAACTGCAAGGGCTGAAGTATGCATCCCGCAGGCAGAGTCTGTGCACCTGTGCAGGAAGCATGAATAATTTATCCTCTTTGCTCACCCCACGGAAGGGGATCAGGGTTTGGCCTGGGTCTAGCAAAGAGAAGTCATCAGAGAAAGCAATACCAAGTGCTGGCAGTTGGCAGGTGGGCGTGGCCGGGCTCCAGCATGACGGCATTGTACTGGAGTGCCCAATGAACAGCAATTGCACACTTGTGATCATTAGAACTTGAGATCATTAGAATTGGATTACCTTTAAATCTTAAAGAGCCTTTCACATGCAGTGTCTTGTAGGGACATGTATAAAAGCAGTGTCAGAAAAATGGAAATGTCAGACAAAAATAATTTGGTCATTGGTACTGAACACCTTTTAGGACATATAAATCTGGTCTCCTCCATGAGAACTTGTGAATTTTAAAGTTTTCCTTTGTTTATTCAAAGTCCCAGTCATCCTTATTCTGGAAACTCACAGAACTCATTTGGTGGGACAGGCATGGGAGTGGGGATATTTTGAGGTGGGCTTTAGAGTATTTTGGGATCTCCCTCTAAAAGCCTCTTTTTCAGAAACATACAAGTTTGGACAGCATTTAGAACCTCATCAAAAGATATACTAGTGGACTCAGCAAAGTATTAATGGGGGGTTTAAGTCAAACAATTAAATGCATCCATTGACATGCATTTAAAAATTGGAGAGTTCAGAGTAGGAGGCAGGGTATGCAAGCCAGGAGGACCCTGTAACTGGTAGGGACTAAGAATGCTGGGAGAACCTGGCAGCCAGGTCCACTTTGATATGTTAAATAGGCACCTCAGCCATTTGTCCCAGGGACTTAACAATTATTAGACATGTGGACACATATAGGTGGGTAAGTTTTTTGTGTGCCTGTGAGTTCTGGTTATGTAGAAGAGAGTGTGAGTCACCTGATGAGGTGCTGAGAGCTGAAGCCAGGAGTCTGTAGGAGCCCTAAGTATTCCTAACCACGATGTCACCTCTCTAGCTCACCTACGTTTTATAGTAGGGGAGTGTTCCTTCCGACTTCTCCAAGGTCAGGTGAAGTGTGCTCATTTCCGTGAAGCCGCCTGGGCCAAAGTCCTAAGCGAGATCCTGGAGGCAAGTAGAGGCTTGTGCTCCTCAGCCTGGTTTTCAGGACAGCCGAGTGAACAGTGTCTCTCTGAGAACAGCTCTCAGAGTTCTCCCTCTGAAACAGAACTGCTCATTTGAAAAACTCCCTCATGGCGGCCTGGCAGTGGTGGTGGTGGCAGCGGCGGCGGCGGCAGCAGCAGCGGCGATGGCACACGCCTTTAATCCCCAGAGGCAGAGATTTGCCTCTGTGGAGTTCGAGGCCAGCCTGGTCTACAGAGCGAATTCCAGGGCAGGCTCCAAAGCTAAAGCAGGAAACTCTGTCTTGAAACCAAAACCAACCAAACAAAAAAAACCAAAAAACAACCAACCAAACAAAAATGAATCCCTTATTCTGGGCTAATGCAAAGCAGTGACCTTGCTGTCAGCACAGCAGATTGAGAACTGGGACTGAGAGAAACCCTGAATTTGAGTCGGGGAGGGGCACGTGGGAAGAGTTGGAGGAAAGAAAGGGAAGGGGTGAACCATGTCATGGTATTTTAATTAAAACAAAATATAAGCATGTCATCAAGTCCAGCTGGAGTTGCTTGTCTGTTGTATTTTTGGGCCATTTTAAGACAATCTAATATTATAGTAAACAATTATTTACAATTAAATTTTCCTTACAACATATTAGGTCTTTATTAGCATGCTAATAATTAAGTTTTTAAACACCAACACTTTCTCAAATAAAATGCCAGCAGAGAAGCGCTGAGGTAGAATAGTCAGGATTTTTCGTAAGGAAAAAGGAGCATGATTTGCCACTTTAAGGAAAAAGGAGCATGATTTGCCACTTCAGAGGAATCTTTTGTCAAACCAGAGATATTCATTTCATGTTCCAGGGCTGTCTTGCCTCTGGCCTCTCCAATTTAACCAGCAAAGTTAGAAGACAAAGGCAGCATGTTTGGGGACAATAGACACAGTTGGAGACAAAGAGTCACCAGAGCAGGGCAGGATTGGATAGGACAAAAGGTACATTTGCTCTCCTTTGCTCCGATCCCCAGCCTTGGCATTCTTAGTGAACCATCATTGTACGGTTGCTTTAGGCTGTGTCCTATGAGGCATGCAATGTTAATGTCTATGATATATATATGTGTGAATATATACAACACACACACACACACACACACACACAGCCAAAACTTCACCAGGACAGCTTCCCGATGGTTAGATGATTGTTGCCTTGAGGGAGTCTGGAAGAGAGCCTCTGGGTGATTTTCTGGATTACATCAATGAAAGTGAGAATGGAATGTTTAGGAAGAGAATAGGCTGGCACTAGCAAGCAAGCATTCATTATTGATCTCTGCGCCAGCCATTTAAGTTCGGTTGCCTTGACTTGCCCACCATGATGGATTGTCCTCTGAATTGTAAACCGAAACAAACCCATTCTCCCTTAAGTTGCCTTTGTCGGGGCATTTTATCACAGCAACAGGAACAGATCGAAAGACAAGCTTTAGTTACAGAGATCCAGGAACTCAGTGCCTTTTCTGCAATTCCGATGGTAAACTAGCACATTTTGAAGAATAAAATCTAGCTAAATCATTAAAAATTATTTGTGGCCTTATATATACTCCCGACTCCACATTTATATACCTATTACACGTTACTGGGCACTGTGCAGAGAACTTCCTAGAACGAGTAGGTTTGAGACATGCCTCTCATTCAAATCTTGGAATGAGGATGTTAGCATTTAGGTATTTTTACTGGTCTGCCCTTAGGGTCCTGACAGGATATATCCTCAGCATCCCCCTGTGCACACTGCCTTATAATTTTTGGTTGGGAGCCTACCCTTTAACGGCTGAGCCATTCAGCCCACACACTGCCTTATAAAAGGGGGGCCTTGCCCACCTACCATCTCTTTCTCTTCCTTCACTCCCCTCCCCTCAATAAACCTCCCGCATGGGCCATATTGTATGGTGTGACTCTTTCTCGCCATTTTTAAATTATAGCATATGACTTGAGCAAATTACTTCCTGGAGACACTGGTAAGGCACATGAGCACAGGGAACAGCTTAGCAAGCTGGGACTCTACTTGGCTTGGGCTATGCACTTATTTTAATTAAAATATAATTACATCATTTCCACCCTTCTCTTGCGGGTGGCAGCCTGATCCCTTTACCTGCATGTACTGTGCCCACCTCTCTGAATTATGCACCTAGCAACTTTGGACTCCCACCAAACACAAACACACACAGCCCTCTCTGGTTTCTTTTACCTTGACAACCATCACACTTAGATCCTATTCCAGTCTGTGCTCCTTATGTCTGGGTAGAATGTAAAGGATGACAGCCCTGAACTGGTTTTGGATGCATGCTCAATAAGGCAAAATTGTGGCAAATTAAACTTTAGGGACAATATGCCAACTTACCATCTTATATGCCTTTGCATAATTGGGTATGCATCATGGGAAGGGACATGCACTACAAATGATTGTGATCTAATCTATCACAATAACCACACAAATCAAACCCCTAGTAATCAAATTCCTTCTCTTTAACCAAATACGAGAGCCCCAAGCAGTTACTGGACCCCTCCTCTATTTTCTCATGTGGCCTGCTGTTATCTTGCAATTTATTTTCTGATCAGTCCTAGAGGTTTGCTTTGAATAGTTTGTTGGCTACTTGTACAGCCTGGGTGGGCTTTTATTTTAGCTCTTTGAAACGTGGGACCTGGAAGCACTGGATCCCAAACCAACCTCTGGCCACACTGGGAAGGGTGGGAGACTGGGGCAGCCACCAGAATCCTTCCTTCCAAGCCTTTTTAGATTCTTTCCATCATGCTCTGCTACTTTTCTTTGGTACTCTGGCTTCTCCGACGTACAGCAACAGTCCAGATGTGCCTACAATATGGGTATAAACAGTGCCAAGTGACTGATTTCTGGTCAGTCCCCTACAATGCAGCATTTTAACCACTTAAGAGCTTCATTACAGTTTGAATCTGAAATGTTCCCCATCTGATGCTGCTGTTTGAGGGTTGGAGTCTTTGAGCCAAGTCTGGCCGGGAGAGGATGGTCACTCTGGGTGGGCCTTCAAGTCTAGACAGCTCCTCAGTTCCAGAGTGCCTCTGCTTCCTGCCGTGCTGACATGTACACAGCTGCCACCCCAACCTCTCTTCACCATGCTTCACCACCCAGGATGGACTGAGACCCTCTGAAAGTGTAAGACAAAAGAGACCCTTTCTTAAGTCATGTTCCTCGGGCACCCCAACCTCTCTCCACCAGGCTTCACCCCCCAGGATGGACTGAGACCCTCTGAAAGTGTAAGTCAAAAGAGACCATTTCTGAAGTCATGTTCCTCAGGCGTTTTGTCATAGGAGCACCAACTAATACAAGTTTCAATTTTATTTACCCCCACCCCCTTTATTTGTGGGCGACAGCTACTCACTGTGTAGCCCCATCTGGTCTGGAACTGTGTAGAATAGGCCAGCCTCAAACTCACAGAGATCTGCTTGTCTCTGTCGCTAGGGTGTCAGGATCAAAGGCATATGGATATGTAGTCAAGCTTAAATTATTCAGATTTTTTTTTGAGGTAGGGTCTCTCTCTATAGCCCGGACTGTTGTGGACTCAGTATCCTCCTGCCATAATACCCCAAGAACTAGGATTAGATATTCGAAACTACAACTAATTTTGAAGTTGACTACATCTGGAATCAACTAAAACCTAAGCAGTTGCATATACCTGTGAAGGATTTCTTGATTGGATTATCTGATGGATCTGGATTGTCACCAAATCCAGGCCACACTTTCTGGTAGCAGCCTATATAAAGACATGAGAGAAGAAACTTTTGCTTTTTGCCTGTTTGCCCTTACCTCTCACCCCAAGACAGCCATCATTTCCCATTGTGTTTATCCCTTTGTAGGATAATTCCACTGCATTTGATGTTATTTCATACTTAGGTTTCTCTTCCTTCACTGTGTTATACTGGGTATTCAGGAATTTTAATTATCACACTTTTCTTGTGGAGCTGGATTACCAATCCAGGGCTAAGCTTAACCAACACACACTTCATATGTCTACTCCAGTTTCACAGGTTTGTGGTGGGTTTGCTTAGGGCACACTATGCTTAGGGTACTCTACTACAGAATGTTTCACCCAGCCAGACTTAGTGATGACTCTTGACAGTGTCATATGGACTCAGTTATTCTATTTTCTCACAGTGGATCTAGAAGGTTTGGAGACCTGACTTTGATACTCACAGGGCTTGAAATAATACAAAGTCTTTAATGGTAGTATAGATGGCTTCTGATATTTACAAAAGAAACAACGTACTTAAACGCAAATGTTTCATCCACTTAGTATGAAAGGAATAATTCATCAAAATTCTTTTGTTCTTTTTGCAACAAGGTGTTGCTCTTTAGGCCAGTGTGGCTTGGAACTCATGGCAATCCTCTCATCTAAGCCTCCCCAGAGGCTGGGATTACAGAATGAGCTACCATGCCAAGCTCACTTTAAAATTCTGATTCAGAGTGCCCTATGCTCACAAATCTGCCTGCTAGCCTCCCCACACCAATTCAAAACTGACTTAAGCAGTTACTTTGGAATATATTAAATTTTTACTTTTGTGGTGTTAGGATCAAATGCAGGGGGCTTGTACATGTACAGCAAGCACTCTTTCATGGAGCTTTCACCTCAACCACTTATCAGTTATCTTAGAAAAAAAAATCACTCTCGATTATTACAAAATAGAGTTTCCCCCTTTTTTCCAGCATAAGAATTTGGTGTTTTCCATGATAGGGTCTACTCAGCTCCATCTGGCCTTGAACTTCTGTTCCTATGCCCTTTACCTCCAATGTGCTTAAATTATAGGCGTGTGCCTCACTGCCTGGCTGAATTTTACTCTTAAATCATACTATTAAAGCTTTTTCCTGTGAGTGTTCTAATTGTATTATGCATGTTTAGTCATGGCGGCCAAGAGGAAATAGAAGAGTCCAGTCCATCTGGATTCACACAAGCCAATTAAACAGCTGAACAACATTTGTAGACTCTCTTCTTCCTGTTTTTTCTTTTTCTGTTTTTAAATCTCAAATGTCAAGCAGGTCACTTCCAGGCTAGTGGTGTTCGCTTCCTTCCTCGGCATTACTCATCCCCTATTTAGTCACAGGCATCATCTATTTAGAAATGGGATAAACGTTGCCTCTCATTTCTGCAAATATACCTCAGTCAACTTCTACTGTAAGTACAAACTGTTCTCAATATGTCCTAATTTGTAGTAAATGTGATTGATAAACTCTTATTTATTCATGTGGCCATACTTACTAGGTGCTGACATCTAAAAAGCTGTTATTTTACCTAGTAAACAAAATAAGTTAGCATTAATTAAATACACAATTCATTGAGAAATATGAAAGGAACAACTTACTGCTATTGAGTGAATATCCAATATTAATAATGAAAAACTAGTTATTTAAAATACAGAATTAAGCACTGGAGAGCAAATACATTTGTGCTATAATATCCAAAAGGGTCACTGAGCAATCCCAGCATTCAGGAGAGTGAGGCAAGAGGACTGCAGGGTCAAGCCAGGCTCAGTTGTGTAGCTAGAACCCAAAAGGATCACAGCTATATTGTGGGATCTAGGAGTCTTACCACAGTGCTAATGAACTTAGCCCTAGAGAAAACAACTACCTCATCTGGGTTTGTTTCCTGCATTTGTAAAATGCAGGGTCAGGCTGTATGATCACTAAGCTTCTTAAGATTTGCAGGTTTATCTGGCTTTCTGTAATGTAATACTTGTTCAGGAAAGTTGCTCGTAAGCTAAGTTTCGGTCATGTAGAATACATAAATGTACCAAGAATATGACAATTGCTATCAGTTACAATTTCAAAAGTTCACTTTTATTTACTTATTTAACAATTCATTTCTTTTTAAAATTTTATGTGCATAGATGTTTTTGCCTGCATGTACGTCTGTGTGAGAGTGTAGGATCCACTGGAACTGGACTTATAGACAGTTGTGAGCTCCTATGGGGGTGCTGGGAGTTGAACCGGGTCCTCTGGAAGAGCAGCCAGTGCTCTTAACCGCTGAGCCATCTCTCCAGCCCTCTTTTTGATTTATTAAGCTCTTAAACTGAACACCTATACATTTAATCCATTAAGAAAAAAATTGACAATATGTGTATACACACACACACACACACACACACACATACACACACATACACAGGAGAAAGAACTGGTAAAAATCACTAAAGGTCCAGGTTCAGAAAAGCTGAACCCTGATAAACCACTTTATGCTAAAAATTTCTGATCTATCAAGAGGTAAGTTTATAGTTAATAATGAGCCTACATAAAAAACAACCAACCAACCCACAAAGATTTAAAATATACAACTTAACATCATCTCTCAAACCACAAACCAAATAAAAATTATCAGAAGGAAACAGATAATGATTGAGATAAATAAGAGACCAAAGGAAACAACAGCAACTATCAATGAAACAGTTGGATCTGAGACAGGCTCTTCTTATGTAGCCCAGGCTGACCTCAAAGCCCTTAGGACACATCTACTTAAGCCTCATGAGTGCTAGGTTACAGGCATGGGTCTCCAGAGCCAGCTAGAGTTAGCTTTTTAAAAAGACTGACAAACCTTTATCTGGACTAACCAAGAAGTGAAAAGGGAGACATAGTAACTAACATGATACAAGAGCTCACTAGGGACTATTCTGAAGAATTATATGCTAGCCAACTGGAAAATCTTCTAGAACAAATTTCTCAACACCTATGACCTACTGAAATAGATCCATAAGAACACAAAACTACCTGAAGACCAATCAACAGGAATTGAATCGCAGTTAAATCTCCCAACCAAAGCCCTATCAGATGGTTTCATGAATGAATTGTTGAATTAAGAGAGTTAACATCAATTCTTTCAAGCTATTCTAAAGGAATAAAGGGGAGGGAACATCTGTTACAGTTTAAATGGGACCCCTCCCCATATATGTGAACACCTGGCATCTAGCGGAAGTGCTGTTTTTGGAGATCTTGGGACCTTTAAAGAAAGACCTACTTCCCAGCTGGAGGAAGTAGGTCACAAGGAATGGGCTTTCTGGGTTACCACCCCATCTGAGTTCTGGGTTGAGTACTCACTCACTGTGCTTCAGTGATGTGACCAAGCAGCCATATTCTCCTGCGGCCACAAACTCTACCCTCCTGGCTAAGATGGACTATCCTCTCAAATGCCAAGCCAAAACAAATCTCCCACCTTCAGGCTGCTGCATGTCAGGTATTTTGGTCACAGTGACACACTTTCCAAACTCATTCTAAGCAGCTGGTACCACAGAAGGACACACACAACACAAAGAGAAAACACCAATGTTCTTTATGAACACAGATGCAAAAATTTCACACAAAAAACTAGTTAAGACAATCAGTGATGCACATAAACAGGTATGATGGCGAGGGGCTATGAAAGGATCCATGGAGCCAATGAGAGGCCTCATAACACAAACTAACCAATACCCTGCCCTTGGCCATCTGGTTTCCCAATGTAAGAGAATATACAATATACAATTTTGTTGTCAAAACCCAAAATGCTAGCAAGCTGAATTCCACATCACACTTTCTTTTAAAAAAACATTTTCAAGTGGTTTAATCCTAGTGACATGAGCTTGTTTCAACATATGCAAATCCCCTAGTTAGAATGAAGGATTAAAGATTATATGACCATCTCAACATGCAAAGAAAGGATTCGATAAAGTTCAACAATGCATTGTGATAAAAACCCTAAACCAATTAAGTTCAGAAAGATCACTTTAACCTAACAAAGTACATATGACAACCCTCAATCAATGTCCCAGTGAGTGGGGAAAAGCTAAAAGCATTATCAACAGCAACTGAAGGCATCATGGACACTGTTCTTACTCAATAGAGCACTAAAAGATTGAGTTAGAAAATTACACAAGAGAACAATATAAAAAGCATACAATAGGAAGGAAGTCAAATTATTCCTGTGTGCAGATGATGATTTTGTAGTTAGAAAAGCCTAAGACTCCACAAAAAGGATAAACCATTCAATAAAGTAGGATACAAAATCAGTAGCTTTTCTATACATCAGTAAGAAATCTGCTGAAACAGTGGGCAGTGGTAGGGCACACCTTTAATCTCAGCACTCGGGAGGAAGAGGCAGGCAGATCTCTGAGCTCTGGGCCATCCTGGTCTAGGGAGTGAGTTTCAGGACAGCCAGGGCTACAGAGAAACACTGTCTTGAAAAACAAAAAACAAAAACAACAAAAAGAAATCTGCTAAAATTATGAAAGCTATATCATTCACAACAGCTATGACAAAACAAAATGATTACAACTTAAATAAACTTAACTAAAGAAGTGAAAGTCCTCTACAATGATAATTACAAAACACTGATGAGAAAAATCAAAGACACAAAAAGAAAAATGCAAACACCTTCCATGTTCATGGATTGAAGAAGCAATAAATATTTAAAAAATGTCCATGTTACTTAAAGTGGTCTATATTTCAATGCAATCCTCATCAAAATACCAGTATTATTATTCAGGGAACTAAGAACTAGAAATAACAATCCTGAAATTCATATGAAAACACAAAAGTCTTCAAATAGCAACGTTGGGCAAAATGAACAAAGCAAGGAGCATTACAATACCCTAAAAGACAAGTCATAGGGCTGGAGAGATGGCTCAGACGTTAAGAGCACTGGCTGCTCTTCCAGAGGTCCTGAGTTCAATTCCCAGCAACCACATGATGGCTCATAACCATCCGTAATGAGATCTGGTGCCCTCTTCTGATGTGCAGGCATACATGCAGAAAGAACACTGTATACATAATAAATAAATAAATCTTTAAAAAAAAAAAAAAGACAAGTCATAACAACCAAAATCAAAATGCTATTATTACCCTAAAAAAAACACCCCCATCAATAGAGACAGAGATCCCAGAAATAAATGTCTACACCTCACAGCTAGTACATTCTCAACAAAAGCACCAAACACATGCACTGGAGAAAGCGCAGCCTCTTCAATAAACAGTACCAGGAAGCTGGATGGCAAAAGGCTCCTTTCTTCTACCCCATGTAAAAAGCAACTCAAGGTCTAAAAGAAAGAGCTGGCACTCTCAAACTACAAGAGAAAATAGAAATGAACTATTCTAGAAACTGGTACAAGCAATGGCTATCTGGATAGGACCACCAAACACAGGAAACAATAGTAAGAACCCCATGTGTGACCATACTGAATAAATCTCCTGTTCACTGTTAATCTGGCTCTTTTAATGGGCTTGTTGAGGATGTATGCCAAGCCTGGCTTGTTAGGGCTGCTAGGGAACAGGCTCTGACCTTAACTCTGGCAAGTTTGAGAGAATCAGGAAGGAGACTGGAGCTGAGGCAGTGATGGGCTGGACCACAACTTAGCTGGTAATACTAGCATACTGCTAGCCCTCTACAAACTTAAACCTAATGTCAGGACCCCAAAAATGGACTTGAAAGGAGGGCTCACTGGATTTCTTTGCCTCTCTTCAATGGGGCCGCGTTGATCACTCCCTCTCCTCCCCCAACTTACTTTTTACTATTGTTTAATTGGCTTATTGAAGACTTGGCTTATTGGGAGCGTCAGGGCTCAGGCTCTGACTCATTAAATAACTACAGTAACAAGCAGATTAGTGAACAAGTAAAATGTGTCACACACCCACAACAGAGTATTACTTAACCATTAGGAATAAAATCCTGCCATATGCAGTAAAATGGATGGAATTAAAGAATATTAAGTAAATAAGCCAGATACAGAATGATAAGCATAGGATTTTCCTTTTCTATACAGATGCTAAAAAAACTAACCTGAAAGTAGAATACTGGAGCCAAGCATGGTAATGTACACTTTTAGTCCCAGCACCTGGGAGAGTTGCAGAGGCAGGTGCATCTCTGAGTTTGAGGCCAGCTAGGTCTACATAAGAATTCCAAGACAGCCAGAGTTACATAGTGATACCCTGTCTCAAAAATAAAATAAAATAAAAAATAAGTAGGTAAAATAGGATTATTATTGTTAGAGACCAGAAAGGTGGTGGAAAATCAAAGGTTGTATCTGATCAGTCCAGTCATTCAATTTGTGGGAATACCAAACTAACCTTCTTAAAGGACAATTAGTATGTTACTACAATTTTTTAAAAATATAGAAAACTTTAGAAATGTCCCATAAAGGTGTTTGATTGTTACTCTTTTAACGTGGGGATAAGGAGTTCAGAAGAAGGCAAACAAGCACAGCCGAGTGATACAGTTGTTGTTTTACTGTTAATTCGACATATCTGAACCAAAGCATTCACAACACTTGACATACTCTGAAGAATCATGTACTATAGTCTTAGACATAACCACAGAACAAGCAGAGCAATGGGAACTACAGAAGGCCTTAAACACATCCACAGTGTGCATTATTTCAATTCTCATTCATTACAAACGAGACGACATACCATTAGCTTAATTTTTATTTTACTTTCATTTATTCAGGCAAGATTCATTCAAGGAAAGGCAACTTAGTTTTTGTGTGTGAGCTTTATTTATTTATTTATTTATTTATTTTTTACTATACTGGTTAATATAAAATGTATGACATGTTTTCTTATCCCCTGTATTCAGGAGTAAACCCATGACATTTTCAGATAGTAATCCAAAAGAACAGGCCCTACTCTTAAAAACAGCCAAGGTGGAAAGGGACCAAACAGCGAGTCTGTCTGTAGTCTTGAAGAACAACTAATGGAGTTTCAAGTATTCATATAAGGAAGACTACTACAATTCTAATATTAGCCAAAATTGAAAACAACATTGCATACAAAATCATTCTTGAAGCCCTAAATGTCTTAAATAACTGAATGAAAATCTTAAGTAGTTGTCTCACAGTACCAAACATAAATCAGAACTAGTTAAAATTCAGCGCCATCAGGACTTCTCCTTTACACGATGAATAGCTGGTAAGTTAACAGATGGCATAAAAATTAAGACTTCATTGTTTTTTAGGATAATGTACTATAATTGGAGAATACAGAAAACTCAATGTATTTTGACAATAAAATAACCATTTAAGCCTCTATCCCTGTACAACAGAGTATAGGTCAACTCTAGTTAACTTGGGTGTTTTCATACAGTTTTTTTTTTTTACAGTTTATTCTGAGTACTTGAATTGCTTTAGATATACAGCTTTTTGAAAGAATATTATATTTGTATATCAGGATATTTAGTACATTGAGATGTTTAAAAATATTTATAAATTTGCTTTTGATATGCAAAAGCATTTGGCAATACTTTTACAGCATTTGATTTTATAGAATTAAAATTTCATACAGTACTCATCTTGATGTTTAAAAAAAAATTCACAGAAAAAATATAAATTACACAGCCTGACTGCATGATACTGCTATTTCCAGTTTCTAGTTCTGGTAATTAAAACCTTCATTAAGTCTGTTAACAAATCATTACCTGTACAGTTATGAAGGCAACATACATGATTTGTAAACACAACCTTCAGGTTTTATGTTCTTTACCAAGGAGTGCAGTTCAGCAAGAAAAGAAAACCCAGTATGCAAATTTACAGAGTAGTTTACAAATTTACCAGTTCCTGTGACACAAACTGTTTTAACCTCTCAAGGTATTGTCCGTAAAGCTCCACGTCATTGTGTCCTGCCCCTTCAACCCACAGAGGCTCCACAGGTCTTTGGCAACGCTCAAATAATGCGAGGCCATGCGAAAAGTCAATGACTTCATCTTCAGTCCCATGAATTATTAATACTGGAGAGGTTATCTTAGAGATTTTGTCAATACTGGAGAGAAAAAGAGAAAAGAAGAAAAAAAATCAATGAACTATAAAAAAAGGAAAGAAAGTTTCCTCTGTTAGAAGAGAGGTGTACAAATCAGCTTTAATGGAAGTCACTTAGGTCTGAGTAGGATTTCTGTGAACTCTTACGGGTGGAGGAGGTCACCTCTGCACAGCTCTTCTGCTTGAGTCACTCACTGTCACCCTTACCCTGAAACACTTTTCTACAGTGCTGAGTCTCCCCCAGGCTTCGAGAAGCACAAACCAAGGATGACACCTGACCGCACTAATTTTATTCCCTGCTGCACTCATTTTATTCTACCAGTCACTAAACTTCAAGCAAAATGGTTTGGTTTTTGTTCTGGTTTAAGGTTATAAACTAACTAAAAAACAGGGAGAATATTAACATAAAAAGTTTAAAGCTGAAAAGCAAATGAATGCATGAAATAACTGATTTAAAAGGTAAGTAAAAACATAATGTAAAGTAAACAGAAGGCAAAGTAAAGAAGCAAGTTGGCCAGAAGGCCAAGGCATTGCCATGGAGATGAGGGGAGGGGGATTGAAACATGAAGGAATCCTTCAAAGTCTGTTTATAATACAATCAAGTCCCTCTTTCCCAGACTTCTTGGAAAAGCTGAGTAACTTTCTTCCTTTAACTTTGGAAAGTCTGTAGATGCAGGACTCCAGTTTAGGGGAGAGCTACCATAGTCACACACACACACACACACACACACACACACACACACACACACACACACACACACACACACACGGCTGGCTCTGTGGGCCTGTTTGCTTCTGAGAATGCTGGCTGGCAGGCTTCCTCATCCAAGGCCGAGGTTCCAGTTTTCTTTGCATAGTGTACCAGAGTAGCTCTTTGGTTCTCCTCTCTTACACAAGGATAGCCAAGAATGATGAGATACTGAAGAGAACACTTCAAATGTATGATAGAGACCAAAACAAACAGAATTTCAGAAAGGCAACTTGGGAGGAGAAACTATGCAGAGGAAATCTTACAAACATGTTTCCTGCACCCCTCCCCCCAAAGAGAACACTATAAAATAAGATGAAATATCTTTTTTTTTTTTTTTTTTTGGTTTTTTGAGACAGGGTTTCTCTGTGTAGCTTTGCGCCTTTCCTGGAACTCACTTGGTAGCCCAGGCTGGCCTCGAACTCACAGAGATCTGCCTGGCTCTGCCTCCCGAGTGCTGGGATTAAAGGCATGCGCCACCACTGCCTGGCAAGATGAAATATCTTACTACTCAGTGAAACTGCTAAGTAATCTCTGCCCTCTCAAGGCTCTATTTCCTAGTAAACAATACAGAAATGTTCACCACAGAGGAATTCAAGATTAAAATAGTAATTTTCTTTTTCACCGATCTTATTTCTGGGAAATGTCTAGGTATGTCAATCATAAGAAAGATAGAAAGAATGAGTGAGTTATGCATCACCCCAATCAACTCTGTAATTCCTATCACTCAGCTAAACAGACTATGTTCAGTGGCCAGGGAGCCCCAGGGATCCACCAGTTTCTATTTCTGACCCCTCACCAGCTCTGATACTAAAGTATTTACATGTGAGCACCACTACTTTTTTTTTTTCTTAATTAAAAATGGGATCTAGGAATTGATCTTAGGTCCTTATGTCTGTAACATCTCTCTAGCCCAACACTGAATAAATACTGCTTTTGAAATAACTTTTGTTCTTCTGCTAAAGAACCAAGTGATAACTTGGCTTCTGGCCTTCCATTCACAAAAATATCCTTTGTATTCTTGCCAACAGAGGAAAGAAGACCGAATGAAAACTGCCAGCTTTTGCTTTTGCCTTCTTGCCTGCTCTGTCCTTGAGAAAAATAGGCCATTAACTTTTTTTTCAAGTATGAAGAAGGCAGGTGGCAAGCACTCATCGCCTTGGAAATCAGGAAGCAGCCCTCCTTTCAAATCTATCTGATACTATGTATGTCAGCAAAACGTACTCGAGCCACTTCACAGTCAACCTTCTCTGTAGGTTACATCCAACTGACTGGGGTCATTACCCATCTTCTCTCCACCCATTCTTCTTTTCTCATGCTGCGTATCTCACTAAACTTCTTATTGTTTTAGCACCTCAAGGCAACAGCCTGGGGCCTTAGTCAAGTTGTTCTTTGTAGACTCCTAACTCCAACCTGCTGCTCAGACTGTTAATTCATATTCAAATTTGTTCTCTTGTTTCCAGCACTCCTTTCTGCTCAGGCTTAGGATCTAAGGCCATTTCACACTCAAACATTTCAGCATTTGTTTTTATCAGTCATGAGCTAACACTCTCTTCAAGCTAGTTTTCCACAATTCCTATGTGATCAGTCACATGAAGTAGAAGCTCAATGGTATATCCTACTGGTTCTTGGAAGAAATGATTTTGAAAATTGAACTTACTTTGGGAATGCATCAAAACAGTAGGTCTTCTTGGTATCAGGGAAAGCAACTCGCATTCCTGAGGTCAAAGGAGAATGGAGAATAACAGCAGCACTCTCATACCGAGCAGCAAGATCCACAGATGGTACCGTCCCTATGCTTTGGCCATATATAATCACATTTTCAGGACGAATGCCGTATCTAAGAAATTCACAAGTTCAAAAGATATAGTTGACTGGAAGGAAATATTTCATTATTCTAAAAATTTGTTATAGAATGTCTCACAATAAGACAATGCCAATGTATATTTAAAAATTTAAATTTCTTAGTCATCATTTTTAATGTTACAATAAGCTCTTTACTCTGAATTATTTCATGCTCAATTCTAATCTTTTAGCAAAGTAATTTCTAAGGTCTTTTAAAACTTCAACTTTATGAAAAAATTTAAGACATTCATTGTGTTTTAGAAATTTTAAGCTTGGACTATATAGTACCATTTATATTTATTTCAATGGACTAATGGTTAATATTTAGTATTATTTAGTGTGAGGTATTATTTTCTACTCATAAAAACAGATGTTCTTGATTGCTCTGTACATCAAGAGTAGGTTGTATGATTTTTCTAAACTGGCCATAGTGATGAGATGTTGCATAAAGTTATGGTATGGAAAGAATACAGAACTTATACTTTTAATCAAGATCAAATTATGGTAGTTCTTGAAATCGCCCTATGGTTATTCAGAGATGGACCAAAACTTACAAATATAATCAAATGACGTAGAGTTCCAAATGGCACTGCTTAGTTAAGGAGGAATAGAATTCATGCTAAAAACCTTAAGAGTATCACTTTATCCCCTTTGACAGCACTACACACTTAGGTATGTGAACTCACTGACTGCTAAGATGCTCCAGGAAGTGTTACTTGTTTACAGTGTAATTGTTCCAACTGTAAACTACTTCAGATGTAGGTGAGGTGTCACAGGAGCTAATGAATGTAAAGGCTAAAGGTTACAGAGACTTTCAGTACGCTTTTCCACTTAGAAGGCAGCTAAGAATAACCTGGACAGCAGTGTCTAATCTTTTGGAGAGGTTAGGGAGAGTTTGGAGAATGTGACCATTCACCAGGAGCAACGCAAACTCTTCCTATGTCCTCTTCCAGGTACTGAAGACCATTTTTACTATCCAGACAATGACATACCTCCCCACAGCTTCTTCAATCCGTCCTCCACAAGTATACAGGGTACCACCAGAGGTGGGTTCCACCTATTCCTAACTGACTGGACATGCTACTTAACTCAGAAAAGCTCTCTCAGTAGCCAAGAAGCTGGGAGGATGAGCATTTGCAACATCAGCATAACTCTTGAGACCATACTACTGCTGTCAGCTGCCTAACAGCACTGCATATAGTAACTGGAGGTTTGGGGCTAAAGTTAGTAGTATCAAAACTCAAGAGGAGCAAGACTCAAGAGGTTCTAGTTAAGCAATAATAATCTGAGAATAATGAGTTAAAAAGAACTTTAGACACCATTCAATCTACTTAAGCTGCTTAATGATCAGCTATTCAAAATCACAGTTAAGTGATAGTAAACCTATTATGCAGAACACAGATAAATTGACTTCCAATCCATTATTCTTTCCATGAAAGCACACAGACAGAGGACTGTGGGAGAGGACTGCACAGACTACCACACTCACTTTTGTCCCTGTTGATCCATCAGGTCAGAATCTACTATTATTAGAGATTCTCAATTTTCTTAAAAAGATCATTTAAACAATAAGTTCATATTGTATTTCCTTTCTTTTGGTTACTTAAATAAAACTGTATAAAAACAGAACAAAAAGCATTTTAACACACATGCACTGAACTACTTTAAGGATATACTAAAGACGTGTTAAACTTGCAGAATTTTAAAAGAAATTCAAGGCATATTCTAATTTGAGGATAAATTTCTAGAATTGGACAGGATCTTGGATGCCATTTACCATAACCTCTTCATTAAATAGATGAGGAACCAGGTTTAGAAGCCTATTAATTTCCCAAGACTACTTACATTACTAGCAATTGCACTGTATTTACAGTTTGTGGTGGTTTAAATAGGTATGGCCCCCAAGACTCATGTGTTTGAATGCTTGGCCCATAGGGAGTGG
>CABHPH010137768.1:21933-59705 GCA_902168325.1 Peromyscus nudipes | reverse complement strand
TGTGTGTGGCCTTGTTGGAAGAGGTGTGTCATGGGGAGGAGGGTCTTTGAGGTTTCTAAAGCTCATGACAAACCCAATCAATCTCATATTCCTATATTCTCATTCTCTCTCTCTCTCTCTCTCTCTCTCTCTCCCTCCCTCTCTCTTTCTCCCTCTCTCCCTTCTTCCCTCCCTCTCTCCTGCCAATTTGTGGATCAGGATGTAAGCTCTCAGCTACTGCTCCTGCACCATGCCTGCTGCCGTCCCCCCACTATTATCTTCAAGGACTTAGCCTCTGAAACTGTAAGCAAGCCCTCAGTTAAATGCTTTATTTTATAAGTTGCCCCCTTCATGGTGTCTTCTTACAGCAAATAGAACAGTGACTAAGATACCATGTTATGCTTGGAAGATATTTGGAAAAAGCATGGTAACACAGACCTGTTATACACACACCACCTAAGACAAAGGATTCAAGAGAGGTAAATACTCTGCAGATTTTAGATGTTTCTTTTAAAAGATGAGTGTGGAGAAGAACAGGCATACTTGAATAGAGTCTAGACAATCAGGACTCTAACAAGGTTGAAGAACAAACAAACAAACAGAAAAGTGCTTTTATAACTGTAAGAGCTGGGACAGAGCTGATGTGTTCCCATTAGGAACTTTCACTCAGAGTCATACTCTACTTATCTCATAGAGAGAAAATGTTGCCTTTCTAACCAACCTACTATTTAAAGTATCTCTTGGTAATTATGACTGCATTTAGAAAATGGCAAGACAACAAAGAGTCACAAGGGTAACAGGCTAACTGTCCAGAAAGGGTACTGGATATGATTCCCTAACATGTCACTGACTGAGCAAACAGAGCAAAAGCCTTCTATGTGTCTATGGAAGCCATTGCCAAAGACTCAGCGTGGGTTAGAAAGACTTGGGATATTTGACTTTGTTCTCAGATTTCTACCAATAGGAAGTAGAGCATGAGAAAGCCCTCAGACAGAGAGAACTACTTACTCTTTGCATATGACCGTGGAGAAAGGAGACAAAGAAGACCCTTCAAAGGATAGACTCAGAGGCCAAAGAAAAAACCAGCTGAGGGGTGACTCCTGAAAAGAACTATTCATCTCTGAGGTCTGGGTTTGAACTGGTGTAGGCCCACAAAGACCAAGACAGAGAAGTGTGTCGTATAGGAAGGAGGAAGAGCTGAGTGGATATTTGGAAACCAGGGGCCTGGAGAGAGCTGGCTGTCCACCAGAGTTCATTCTCTCCGTGTTCTGGATTTGATAGAAAATGTCCCCCACCAGCTCGTGTGTTTGAACACTTGGTCCCAAGCTAGGAGAATGCTTGTGGAGGTTGTGGAATCCTTGGAAGATGGATCTAGCTGGAGAAAGTAGGTTGTAATAGTGTTCCCTTGAGTGCATATTGTCTCTAGATTCCCTTACTTGACTTTCCCTGTTCCTGGGCCACTGAGGTGTGAGGAGCCCTGCCACACACAGCTCCCACAAGGAACTCTTTCATGCCGTCCCTGCAGTGATGGACTGAGTCCTCTCAATCAGCCCCCGCTAAGTAGCGTCTTTGCAGGTGATGGCCACAGAGATGAGAAAAGTGGTGAGCGCCTTCCTGCCCAGGAACTGGACTAGTTTCTTGCTGCCCTCAGGTTGGTTAGGTAGGGCTGGCAACAGTGATTAAATTCTCTGAATAAAATGCCAAATAAAAATGTTCACAGTTTGTTCTTTCTTCCTCCTGACTCTGGAAATGACCGGGACCACTGAGAATTTAGAAGTCAGTTTTATGATGTCTACGCTGCCTCATCAGCCAGCAACCCTGACCCCACCACCACCGCTTTACAATGCTCCCTTCTTCTCTGCCTGCCACCCTACTTCCCCATCATGGAACCCTTGCCCTGGATTGCTTAAGGTTCTGGTATGTCTGAGCCACTGTGTCCTGGATCTCTAAAAACAATGTTACCTGTTTTAACTCATCTCTTTCCCTTTCTTATTGAGGGCAGACTCTAGAAGAACACAGAGATCATCACAAGTGATAAAAATTGCAGGGGAAAAAAAATAAGAGCCAAAAAGTTTTTCACAGACAGATTATAATCCGCTTAATTACAGGGGGGTGCTGGCTGGCTGTATGTCCTAACAACAGAGCATGACGCAGCAGTTTCTAAAATGTTTCACCCCAAGGAGCTGCAGCAGGTGTTGAGTATCAGAGTAATGCACAGCATAAAGAAAGACCTGTTCTAACTTCCTCCACTGGCCAGTGGAGGCTGTGAAGACTACTAATAGTGCCAGGCTTCAGGTGAAGGGGGAGTAGGGAAGCAGAAGAAACCAAGTAGAAAGGGAAATAACAAGTTACAGAAAGGTGATGAGTGATGATTACGAGGAGTGCTCTCATCTCCTTGATAAGTTCATGACTGTTCTTCCCAGACAGGCGTGATAACCTGACCAGCTGGGGGATTCTCATGGAGAACAGAACTGCCATGTCAGGCTCTTCCCTGTCCGTGGACTTCCTCTGTTCAAGTGATGGCGGCCCTCATGAGGCCTGTGGCTGATGACGTCACATACCTGTACATGCTGAAGACCGTGTTGCCGTTGTGCATAAGGTACACGTACACTTCCTCCACGTCCTCATGCTTCATCATGCTGAAGGTGAAGAAGTACACACCTGGAAAGGAAAGGATTCACTCACACACTCCTACATCAAAGATGAGTCAAGTGATTCCACACACGGCTTGGTTGTATTCTGTGTATTGTGTAGTTTCGTGGCCTCTTCATATGAATATACTGTCGTCTGCTTGCCTTAAAAGTGCTTTGATTTTTTTTTGTTTGTTTGTTTGTTTGTTTTTATTTTTCCAAGACAGGGTTTCTCAGTGTAACCGTCCTAGCTGTCCTGGAACGTACGTTATAGACCAGGCTGGCCTTGAACTCACAGAGATCCGCCTGCCCCTGCCTTCCAAGTGCTGGGATTAAAGGGGTGCACCACCACACCCAGTGCTTTGAATATCTTTAACTTGATGTGTTTCCTGTTTATACTTAGGAAGATTATAAAATCATTAAGAAAACTAGTCAAACATGAAATTAAAATGGACAACGACATTCCCCAAATGTAGCCACGGTGGTAAAATATTAGAGCACAAGTTCCATAGTTCTAAAGAAACACTTCAGATCATTTCTCCTATGATACATTGTAAATCAGTAAAATAATGTTTAAATAAAAATATTCAACTTTAACCCTGCCACAACACCTTGTTAGTAAAAGCATATTCTTACTGATTTCTGTGTTTCCGTTTTTGAACTACTAGCTATACAAGAGAAAAAAAAAACAGAAATATCTACAAGAAAAAAAACTAAAGAAGCAATGGGCCATTCATGTTTCTTTTCTATAAAGATAGCAGCTATGAGGAGCCTTCTGATGTTGAGCCAAGTCTCAGAAGAACAATTATGCTTTGTTACGTGTCAGGGATGCCCATTCACATGCCTAGAGACTGGTTCAAAGATGAGAAGCAAAGACAGATGAAAACTAAAGGATTTCAAGAGATAGTTTGTATGTGTCTAGTGTTTTCCACTTTATAGGATTTTATTTTACACACATACAACAATTTTCAGTGCCTCCAGAAAATAGATTTATAATCGAAATGACAGGAAAATACCTTAGTCTTCCTTTAAAAATGATGATACTATAAATAAAACTGGATTGCAGAAACACTTTAGAAGGAGCAGACTAAGAAAGCAGATGGGAGATAATGAGACTCTTGGAATTAGAATTGCAGAAGTGAACCTGTGCCACATGCGCATGGGGCTCTCTCCAGGAAATGGGAAGAGACACACTTGTGCTCTGGTTTGCAGACCTTTGTGTTGTAACTGCAAAGGTGGGAAAGATGGTCACCAGTTGGTCATCACTGGTGAGGTTAAAAAACAAGCAGGAAGTGTAAGAATTCAAGTTATAAACATTATCATCAGAATGGTGTCCAACCAAGAGAGCTCAAAAGTCATTTAACTATGAAGTCATTGAACTCAGGGGGACCATTGACCCAGGATAGCGAGGCACTTTTCTGTGGTACAGATCATGGTTTGCAAAAATTGTTACAGGAGACTTAAAGCCCTCAGAGAAAAATCACAAAGTGATACTGACTGAAGTGTGAGAAAAAGATTGTCTCTGTAGTTGCATGCATTAGGCCATTTCTTACTTAAACAGAGTGAAATAAACCAAAGCACACAGTAAAAGCAAGTGTGTAAGTTTAACATGGCCACTATATTCGGTGGAATATTTTTTTCCCTATCTATACCATAGAGGGTAACAAGGAAAGAAAACTGAAAACCAGAAACTGAGAAACTGTCAAACTTACGCAACACTAGGACACTGAAGAAAATCAGTACGCTTCAAGTATGTAAAGGTGCTGCCCAAAGCAGCAGGGAGCTGTACAGGGCTTCGGGAGCAGCGGAAAATAGATCTCAACCCTGCCAGGAACAATATACTCCCTGATGGAGAAAGGCCACTCTCAAGTGCTGAAAGACAGTCCTGGGATCAACCCTAAAGGGACAGTTTGCTAGAAAAAAATAGAGAATGCGAAGTGTTTCTGTAGTGGCCGATATCAGGATTTGTCAGCAATACCCAGGTTCCTGAAAGCCAGGGAGCTTCCATGCTGGCTCAGAAGTCTTTCTCAGGAAGTATGGGGAGGGGGAGAGAGAGAGGAACCATGGCCACACAGGATAAAACACAGAGCAGCCCCGCTGAAGAACCTTGTTATGCCCTGTTCTGTTGGTATCCCTGGGAGCCCTGCTCTTTTCTGAAGGGAAATGGAGGGCAGTGGATCTGGGGGAGGTGGGGAGGCGGAGATTGGAGGAGTGGAGGGAGGAAACTGCAGTTGGGATGTATTGTATGAGAGAAGAAGAAATACAAAGAAAAAAAATCAGTCTCCTGGCAGCAAGAAGAGGCATTGAAATGTCACATGTTCAAGGTTGCCTGGGTCCTTTCCCATCAATCTCCTACAAATAGCTGGTCTAGGAGAAGCCGGTTCACTCAGTCATCAGCCACTTTTTAAAAGTGGAAAGAACAGCAAGAATTATCCAATGGATGACTAGTACCAAAAGGACGTGTTACCATATACCAGATGGAATATATCACCAAATATGTCACCATCCTGAGTTGTAGATATACCAATGAAGCAAATGGTGCTATTCTAAAGCAGAATTCAAGAACCCGTGGTAGAAATAGCCAGACCAGAGAAGGAACCAAAAGCTGGGACATTGGGAAATCCTGGTTATATTAATTATTTTCCCAGTAGTTGTCACCAAATACCTGACAAGAAGCAGGGAAGAAAGGGTAATTCCAGCTCCTTTTTATTCCTCGTGTTAAGAGGAATGCACTTTATCATGGCAGAGAAATCATGGCACCATCAATACGACATGTGACTCAGTGCCTCTGCAGCCAGCAAGCAGAGGACAGACAAGACATGGGGCCAGACTCAAAACTCAAGTCCTGGCCTTAGTGACCTACTTCCTCCAACAACCCCCAGCACCCCTTTCCACCTCCTAAAGGTTTCACAGCCTTGCAAAAACAGTGCCACCGTCTGAGGACCATGTGTTCAAACATGACCTTACAGGGGACATTTCATGTTCACCCTCCACATTCTGCCTCAGGCCTCCACGGGCTCATGGCTGTCTCATAATACAAAAATGCATTCATTTCAATTTTTAAAATCTCCATTGTTCTTAACAGTCCCAACTCTGATCATAAGTGCCAAGCATTCTCTTCTGAGAATCATTCTCTTAACTGTGGGTCTCTGCACAGGTCAAATCCAAATTGCATACTTCCAACATAATGACACGGAGTAAATACTCCCATTCTAAAAGGGAGGCATGGGAGCAAAACCTACTAGGGCAAGCACCAACCCTACAGCTCCCAATCTGGATCTGGGGTCCATGGGAAAATTATCTGAATTCTGAAGGGCTTTGGCTGCCCTACCCTTCCATCTCAGCCACCTGTACCAAGCGTATATGACTTCTCTCTTAGGGCAGATCCACTCTATGACTGCAGGTTTCATTGCTGGAAAGCCCCAACTTTTGTTGAAAGCTGAGCATCTCCAACATTCTAGAGACTCCATTGCAACTTCACAGCTTCATGAAGCAGCCCCTCAGGTCCTCTTTGTAGGGGCTCTGACCTTGCACACATCAGATGGCCTCAGAGGCTCTCTGGAGCCTTGGTACCAGACTGCAAAAGACTCCACAACCCAGTGAATCTGCCAGCATTACTGTCTGCAAAACCAATACCATGAGAACTCTGCTGCCAACTTCTACTGCCAGCTCAAAATAGAGCCTGGCCCACCTTGCACCACTGCTGTAGAAGCCTCTATGTGCCTTGGAGACTGAGCCTGGGAAAACACTTCCTGGGGTGGCCATATTGGAACAAGAACTCCTTTAACTCCCCTGTGCAGTCTACATTCCTGTGAGTGTTCTGGCCTTCCAAACTGCCACCAGGAACTTCTTCCACTAAGGTCTGTTCACGGCATTCTAGTGCTTTTCTAGTCTGGAATTCCAGACACTTCCACATTCCTCCTGCAAACAAACTCCAAGTGCTTGAGAACCACATGGTCAGGCTGAGGACAGCAAGGGCCCCACTGTCCCATACCAGTTTACTGTATTACTTTTCCCATTGCTTTGACCTAATACTTGAAAAGAAGCAACTTAATTAAGGAGGCAATATTTTTGTAACTCTTCTGTAAGTCTAAAGTACTTTAAAGTAGAAAAAATATTAAAATAATGGAGTTTTTTTTGTTTCATTCTGTTTTTAATGGGTCAACTGTCCAGACATTTCAAAGCTGTTGCTGATGGTGTCATGGGTCAATGAGTGTTTCCCTGTCCTGATAAGAGGAATACATGTCTACAACATTTACAGAGAGCAACCTTGCAGAGCTGATCAAACTCATAAAGGCATTTTCTCTTTGACTCAGTGATTCCATTCCTGGTACATTAGCCTACAGGTATATCTGTATGTGTTCTATTATAAATTGACATATGAAAAGTACTGACAGCAGACTTATTTTAATAACAAAATGTGGAAACAACCCAAAGGATCAATAACAAGGAAATGGCTAGGTACATTTTCATATGTTAATTATAAAAAAACAAGTCATTACATGGAAAGATTTTTTAAAACATTATGGCAAGTCTTTCTTTAAAAAAACAAACTACATTCAGAATATAGAGTATGCTAGTTTTTATATAAGATTAAATATATTTTTCATAAACTTCAAAAATTGTATTATTTACTCAATTTTTTATATTAGAAATAGATCAGGTATTCCTTGGGGTAGTGACAAGGGACACAATTACCACACAGCCAAACTGAGAATTATGTTCTAGGGACTTTGAAAATCAGCGCTGTCTGTGCCGTCTCAGGGACATCAGACCATTTTCTTTTCTCTGTTCTTCCCTCCCTTCCTTCCCTCATCCATCCACCTTCCCACCTCCTCTCCTGTCCTCCCCTCCTGTCCTCCCCTCCTGTCTCTCTGCCTTCCATTCATTCTCCCTTTTCCTTCCTGTGTTTCTTCTTCTTCCTTTCTTCTCTGCCCCCCCTTTCCTTTCCCTTCCATCTCCCTACCTCTTCTTCTTCCTCTCCGCCCTCCCTCCTTTCTCTCTTCAGTGGCTTCACTCACTGATGTTTACATCTCACCTGATACAGGGGCCCCAAATCTACCAGTCATAACATCAAAGAAGTTTCCGATGTTGGTCTCCACACTGCTGAAGATAATGCCACTGTTCTGATTGCTGAAGTGAGTTGCTAGAGAAGCCATGAACGCAATCTAAGGAGAAAACGGGGGTCAGTCCAAATCTGTCTTAAAGAAAAACACTCTTACACAGGTAATTTTATCGCAACGTTATTTGTGATGGAAAGCTCCAATATAGATACCCAACAATAGACAAAGAAGTAAATAAATTATAATAATTCAATGTGTCTTATACCATATTGATATTAGTCTGCATTAACAGTTCCAAACATATTTCAAAAACTACTAGTTCTTAAAAAGCTACTTTTTTAAATATTAAAATTCTGTTATCAAATAAAACGGGAAAAATTTGGATGAAGTTCTCAGGCTGTAGTATTAGATGAGTGCCTGTGTATTACATAGAAACTGACAACAGAACAGCTTCTTACTTTTGTTCACCTAGGGAAATGTCTTTGCATTCATTAATTAAAAAGTAGGCAACACTTGGCCAGGCAGTATAAGCAGACAAGGAGAATTCTGGGAAGAGGAAGGCTGAGTCAGGAATCACCAGCCAGACACAGAGGAAGCAAGATGACAAGGCAGAACTGAGAAAAGGTACCAAGCCACATGGCTAAACATAGATAAAAATTATGGGTTAATTTAAATGTTAAGAGCCAGTCAGTAATAAGCCTGAGCTAATGGCTTAGCAGTTATAATTAATATAAGCTTCTGAGTGATTATAAGTGGGCCATGGGACTTCGGGGGCTTGGCGGGACTGAAAAACCTTCCAGCTTCATAGGATAACCAATTAGGGGGACTCATCCCTGAAGAAAACTACATCTCCCTCTCTCAGTGGTTAATTGCCTGTAGCTCTTTGTTTAGAAGTGGGGCCTAAGAGAGTCCTTCCTCCCATCCACGTTAGCATGTCTGCGGGTGTTGTCATTGTTCAGACAGCCATATGGTTGGAGTTTCATGAGCGCCTCATTCCTGCCATTGCTAAGGAGTCAGCCTCACAGCTCTTCCTGGTCCTGCAGCTCTAACTGAGTCCTTCTGTCTCCTCTGCTGTGATGGTCCCTGAGCCTTCGCTGTGTGGGTTGTATTGTAGATGTATCAGCTAGAGCTGGCCACCTAACAATCAGTTGTTCTCTGCATTTTGACCAGTTGTTTTCAGAAACTTCTGAAGTCTTCCATACAGCATGTGAAAGCATCATCCCAAATGATAGCATTTGTCATGTAAAACGATCAACAGACAAAATTTAATGATTACTCGGGTGTTCCCCATTAAACTGCCTGTTCTATGAAAAGACCATATGTATGTTCTGTGCTGCTAGTTTCCATATATCTCTAGACCGTCATAGAAAGTGCCTTAGCTTAGCTAGATGGCCTCCCACCCCACTTGTTAATTTATATTGGCATATGAATCCCATCATGCTGAAATTATTAAACAGCATTCATTACAAGTTACCTCCAAACCCCACAAAAATCAGTTCTAATAGCACACAGGACACCTTATTTTACACTTAAAAAACAGGAGCCCAGGAGAATGATGCAATGTACCCAAGAGTAAACATCATGATATTTGCCCAAATAAATAGCAGTTTCCTCTGATCTTTCAAACAAGAACGGCTTTGTATACTAGTTCTCAAAATGTCTCTCCTGTTTACAGAATTTTCTCCCAAATACTTAATTTTAACCACAAATTGCTCTTTAAGGAAGACACATTAACCAGACGCAACCTGTACAACAACAAAAAAACCTAGTTTACTGTGTGAATATAGATGTCTTCTAGGAGAATCCATTTTTAATTATTAACAAAAAACTAAGCTAGACAATAATTTTTCTGAGTGACCTAACCTCAATATTTACAGATTTTAGATGTTGCAAGAAAAATTATGAGTTAAAAAAGAAACAAAGGATGCATCGAACTATAAATGGGTTATGGCCATATAAATGGATTTTAAAACTTCATAATCTGATCTAGCCAATTGAATAACTCAAAAAAAATAAAACGTCTCTAGTGAAAAGAAGACTCTGTTGTGAAAAGTTTAAATAAAAATTGAACTATATGGGGCTGGAGAGATGTCTCAGTGGTTAAGAGCACTGACTGCTCTTCCAGAGGACCCAGGTTCAATTCCCAGCACCCACATGGCAGCTCACAACTGTGTATAACTCCAGTTCCAGGGGACCCAACACCCTCACACAGATGTACACACAGGCAAAACACATGAAATAAAAAAATTATTAAAAAAAATTGAAATATACAATCTGATTTAAGAAAAACAATGTTGATATACATAGATGAAATTTCACTACATAATGTGACAGATTAGCAAATAAAATAGAAGTAGGTGCTTAGCCCTTCCGTTTATATGTTTAAATGTTTCGGTGCAACTTGGTTAAAACCCTCATATTTATGGCTGTTTGGTCCTATGAGAGAGTCAGATTTCGCACTCGATAAATACCCTTTCCTAAGAGTGTTCTCAAAGCTGTGTTGGAGATGTTGGTGATGCAGACATCCTGCCATGTCGATGAGCAACGTGAAACGGAGATTTCAAGACGAGTGAAGGCTAGTTTCATGGAGCCTTTCGGTCCCTGGCCCCTATGTTGAGGCGGCGTTAGTGGTGCCCAGGAGATGTGCAGAGGGTGGTTTACCTGCAGCTCTGGCGGCACCCCGGGGTAGCCCTTCTCTCCTTTGGGGCCATGCTGCCCCCGCTCCCCGCGAGGCCCCAGGTCTCCTTTGTCTCCTTTCTCACCTTTGGCCCCTTCATGGCCAGTGGCTCCGTTGTTTCCATTGTTTCCATGGTTTCCTTTAGAAATCAGAAATCATAGGAGAAAAGTGATTCACTCCTACCACAGTGTATTTTTAGACAAACACAGCTCCTTCCTTCAAAAATATCCAAACTCAGTTGTAAAAGGAGAACATTAAAGCAACCCTGACCACAGCCCTTTAAAGGCCATCACATGAGCTCTCATTTACTGGGCTCTGAAATAGATGCCAAGACTCCAGAGCATGCTTTTCTGTAAAGCAAGGAATGAATGAAAGACTTGCAGAAGACTCACCATCACATTATTATTAAAAGCAGACGAGACTAACAGACAAAATACCCAGCAATGCTTGAATGGCTAGATTTTATCAATGGTACGTTTTATTACATTATGTATTCATTAAAATATTTTAAATGATCAATGTTACAATAAACATCAGTGATATTTTTAGTTAAGGTTTTAAATAAATAGGGATGGCATAGCACTATTTCAGTTTGAATCATTATATATTTATATAGTATATCCATAGGGAATAAAAAACTAATTCTAGTTATTATCTACAGTTATTTATAGTTTTTTTCTGATTGGATTAAACATGGGTGATTTTGTGTTGTTCTATATGTTTTTCCATCTCCTTCAAATCTTCTACCAAAGATTTGAAGCCATTTTATAATGGGGAGAAAAACTCATAAAGTAACATAATAATTTTTTAAATCAAGAGTCAAGTAGTCAATCCAAAGGTTCGCTTCTCCGCTCAGACCAGCTCTGCACCTATTTCTTATTTTTGTATTTGCTAACTTCAGGCTATTTTGCGTTATACTTATATATTATCTTTGACAGGGCACTAAATCAGGCTTGCAGTGCTCTCAGACCAATGAGCTTTGACTATTAGATTAAAGTGTTCTGTCACAAAGGTACTTTCTAATAGGAAACACTGAACCAAAGCCAGTGTGCCCTGTAACCTCAGAAAAGGTCACAGAGACTAGAGATGCCTTGTTTCACATCATTGACCCTGTGAATGGACGCCTTTGATGGTCAATGACATAGGCTTAAATATAGGATAGGGTTTGGGGCTGTTTTTTGTTTGTTTGTTTTATAAATTTGGTTTCACATGAGAGGTACAAAAGAGTTAATTCAGTTTTGATAATTATTAACATCAATAGGGGAAAGTCTGGGAACACAAGTAGACTTCTTGTAGAAGGAACTCCTCAGGGGTGGAGGCAAGTAGAAAGGCCTGCCCTTTGCCCACCCAGTTCATTATAGTAACATCTAACAGAGTGACCCTGAACCTAAGCAGCTGGGACAATAGAACACAGGTTGACCATGGACCTAGAGCAGTGGTTCTCAACCTGTGGGCCATGACCCCTTTGGGGATTTAACGAACTTTCACAGGGGTTGTCTAAGACCACCAGAAATATCAGATATTTATATTATGATTTGTAATAGTAGCAAAAATAGTTATGAAGTAGCAATGAAAATAATTTTATAGTTGGGTGTCCATAAGCATGAGGGACTGTGCTAAAGGGTCACAGTATTAAGAAGTTTGAGGACCACTGGTCTAGAGGAATCTGATGAGCTCAAGAACATTCACTTTGCTGTTGTGTGTTGCTAGAGCCCAAAATGTATTCATGAGTTCAAGGGAGGCGTGGAAATCAACTAGAAACAGCAAAGATTGGTGAAATTTAAAAAAAAAAAGAAAAAAGAAAAAAAGAAAAAGCCTAAGCCTAAAATGACGCAGAAAATTATACTCCTCAGTGTATGGCAGAGCGAAATCCAGCAAACTTTCCTTTCTACCTGCCTCCTTTAATATGTTTTAAGAAAGTTATGGTGTGTTATGTAAAGTACACTATGGCAGAAATGCTGGCTGCTGTGGCTTAGACAAAAGTCTCCCCAAAGCCCATATGTTAGAGGCTTGTTCCCCATGGAAAGTGATGTAAACTCCAAGGGGTGTGGTCTAGGTAGAGGTTAGAGGTCACTGAGGACATGTGGTCTGAAGGAGGTTGTAGGAACCTGGTCTTTTCTGCTCACTCACTTCCTGGCTGTCATGAGGTGAGTGGCTTTGCTCCACCACAGATCCCCCATCATGAGGTAGTGGCTTACTATAGGTCCACTAAGTAGTCTCAGCCAGCCATGGGAGAAACCTCCAGAACCATGAGCAAAAGAAACCTCTTCTCTGTTTAAGTTGGTTATCTCAGGAATTTGAACTGACCTAATGAACCCAATTCCCCTGCCAGGTTTTATCTTTGCATTTCCCATGTATGCCCAGTATATGTCAACCTGCAGTTTGCTCTTGGCTTGTTTTTGACACAGTCTGTTATTAAAATTGCAGGGCAAACTGTGTGTCCTTACCTGGAATGCCAGGAGGGCCTGGAGGCCCAGGGGGCCCCTGGTAACCACGGAATCCATAATCTCCATGACAACACTTGCTGCAGTCTGGGGGCAGTCCTCCGGTTTGTGGAGACTTAAAAAGGATGGAAAAAGAAGCTTTAGGTAAAGAGATTTGAGAGCACTGAAAAACTTTTTAACTTCCTCTGGCCTTCACCCTTACAGAAGTTTACCTTCACGCAACTCAGTCACATCAGAAAAGATAGTGTAGGACATGAGGAATACCTGTGGCCTGGGGGCTAGGGAGGAGTGGAGGCAACAGGAATTCCATGCAGGTGTGCCTTGGGGTGATGTGAGGGCAGGCCTGTGCAGACAACAGGGATGGTCTTGGACAAGCCTATGACAGCAAAAGCAGACTCTCCCTCAGAAGAGAACCCAGAAGCCTCTTCTCTCTCAATACCCAGAAGTCTCAGGTACAGTTAGACTACAGTAACCCTCAAAGCTAACCACCAACAACTTCCAACATAGTTACTAAACACCACACTCCTGATGATGACTTAAAGATCTTAGGAACCCTGTAACTCCACCCTCCCAAACCTCTAAAGCACACAAATCACTGAGGAAACAAAGCATTCTTTAGTCTGTATATTTACTTATTTATTTTCAAATTGAAAAGTAGAAATACAGTTATCATAAACAACAGCTGTTTTGAGATATGCCTGTACACCCTTGTCGAATGGCTAGTTAACGTATGCATTGCCTCACTTGCTTTCCTGTGATAAATACATTCAAACTCTGCTCCCTTGGCAGTTTTCAAGAATTCAGTACACTGCCGTTAACTGCATTCACCCGATCGATGTTTATTATTTACACCTTGAGCAACTTTAACTTCGTGATAAGTATTTAACATTTCACACATTCCTCTTCCAAAGTTAAAGTGATTATCTTACTGTGCGAACTAATATTTAATGAACACAAATCGTTCTACATATGCTCACCTGTGACTTCCAATAGAATTCTTATTTGTGCAAAGATAAAATTCTAAAGTGTATTCTTACTGTGAAGGACCTGAAGACCTAGCGAACTGACTGGTGGGAGAGTCACAACTTGGGAGATCTGGATCCTCATCTGCACTGGCAACTGGCCTTCTAATGTGTCATGCAAAATACTTGTGGAAACTTTCCTAGACCCCAGTTATAATTCAACAGTTTTGAAAACAGCACATTGTTGCTAAGGGCTTCATTGTGAAAAGAAAGGGAGGGGGAGTGGAGTGGACAGAACCGAGGACACAGACGGAGAAGGAAGAAGAGGGAGGAATTTATCATTCCAGTTTTCTCTGCCACTAGACCTCCTCCAAGGAGAAAACTGGCAGAAGGCGTCACACGACTACACATTTACACCTTACTTTTATTGGTTGGTCTTATAGGACTTCACCACTGTCCTTCCTTCTCCCTAAAGTTTTTCTTCAAACTGTTGAGGTAGTAGCCCATCCTGGTCCAAGCCTTCTGTTGCTACAGCTCAGAACCCAGTGTTGAAGGATCAAGAGATATGTCCTGGAAATAATTCTTAGCTCTGAGTCTTCCAAGCCCAACCGCAGACAGGTATACATTCATATTGGCGAAGGAAAAAAAAATAAACTAATACACTTGGTCGGAGATGAAGACACTTGGAAATCAAACACCATAGCCAACTCCACCTACCACACATCTGAGAAGTATGTTCATCGTCTCCTGTATCCTTTGCTAATGTGAAATACAGGAATAAACCCCAGGAATTGAAAGTTTTGCCAATGACGGGTTTCATGGATAGAGAAAGGGGGGGATTCCTTGTGTAAGAACAGAATGGAAATACTGGGATGCTTAGGACTGTTAGAATAATCACTACCCTGGAACCAGTGTCCCTGCTCAGTCCTGTGTGGCCTTAGAAAGTCACCATTCCCAGACATCAGTCTGAGTTGGCCCTGAATTTCCTTTCCAGTTCTAAGAATGCAAGCAAAGATACTATTATGTTTAATTTTCAATATTAATTTTGAAAGACCTTTAACTTTTTAAAATTTCAAATAATTTTTTGTGTAGGACGTGATGTGACACACATGTGGCAGTCAGAGGACAAACTTGTGGGTCCTGGGAATCAAGTTTAGGTCATCAGGCTTGACAACAAGCGCCTCCGCCTGCTGAGCCAGCTCAGACAAGATTCATCCCTGATACTTCCACTTGTAAATATCTGTATCTGAACACAAGGAAGTGGTGTGTCTTAGTATCCAAGCTAACAGGGGTGAGGGGTGCATGGTTAAGCTGTCTGGGGTAACTCCAGGAGCACAGAGCTGCCACCAGTGCAACAGGCAGACTCCTGGTTCTCCTAGTTGAGTGCCTCCCAGGGACCCTCCTATGATGTTTCATCACATGTTCATCCCTCTGGCTTGTCTTTCAAGGTCTAGTTCAGAGGAACAAAGATAGTGCAGCAACGAGGGAGGGAGGGAAGAGGGGAGGGAGGGAGAGAGAGAGAGAGAGAGAGAGGAAATATGTTGTGTATATTTGTTAGTGTAGGTGTGTGCTCATGGGTGTGCATGTATGGGTGTAGATGTAACCAACCGTCTTATAAATAAGAAACACAGAACCAAGGCAAAGAAGAAAGCCAAGAGGTCAGAGCTAAGAGCTAAAACCTTACCCTTCCTCCTGCAGTGATCCTACCTCTCCGAAGGAGCCACTACTTCCTGTGTTAAAGTCTTTATATAGTCTCTGTTCTGCCTTCTCATTGGTTGTAAACCCAACCACAGGACTGCCTCATCACGGCCTGTCTGTATAGACCTCCAGGTGTTCTATGGTTGGTATTGAGATTAAAGGCATGTGTATCCAATGCTGGCTGTATCCCTGAACATGCAGAGACTTACCTAGCTCTGTCTACCAAGTGCTGTGATCACAAGCATACACCACCACTGCCCTGCTTCCTACAGCTTGCTAATAGCTCTGACCCCCAGGCAACTTTATTTATTAACATACAATTAAAATTTTGGTACAAAAGAAAAATATCACCATATATGGGGGGACCAGAGATCACTGTTAGTATTCTTCTTCCACGGTATTTTATAAGACAGAATCACTGAATCTGAAGTTCCTGGGTTAGCTAGGCAGGCTAGTCAGTGAACTTCAGGGATCTGCCAGTCTCAGCAGACCCCCCTCCCACCCCAGCACTGGGTTACAGGTGTACAGCAATACCTGGATCTTTAGGTGAGTGCTGGGAATCTACTCAGGCCCAATGCTTGCATAGCGGGCTGACTGAGTCATTTCCCCAGCCCTCTCTTGAGGCTTTTGGTGGACTCTGATGTTAGACAGGATATGATTTAGACATTTTATTCTCACTAAGGAAGAATTTGCATATGGGAAGTCACTATCCACAGCCTCTTAAGTTTATCCTCTTCCTTCCCAAATGGGGTAGTTATACACTGGAGGCATGCAATTGAGCAGCTGAAAAAGAGGGGTGTCTGCAAGACAAGCCCCACCCATTTGGCAGAACTCAGTTCTACTATTAATGACTGGAGAAAAAGAATCTACAATTCTTTTCTTGGAGAAACAAGATGGTGGGGTGGGGGGAAGGGAAAAAGGAAGAGGAGTGAGGCTTTAGTGAAGAAAGTGCCAGAAAAGGAGAATGTAGATGTGCAGACTCTTCCAGCTCCAGTCCACCACGGACTCCATAGCCAGCTCCCTTCCTGGTACACAGATCTTGTTACATCACCGCTCTGCCATCACAGACAGAAGTTTCAGGAGCAAAGGGTAGTCTAGACTCCTTCACTAGTTGAGGGTCCTCCCTTGGCAGATACTCAGATAATCTGCACTCTCCTCAAACAGCACAGGGCCCAGCCACACCCAGCTGCTCCTGGGCTCCATCAGTCCTTCGTGTGGCACAGGTGTTTGTCTAGTGCTCTTTGAACCTCTGATGTGTGCAGCCATCTTTTTTTTTTAATCTCTTCTCTTTACTTTCTTTTTAAGGCCCAGTAACCAACACTATTCTTTTTTCCCCAAGTTTTCTTTGTATATTGATCTTGTTTACCATACAGAATTTAATCAAACTTAGTTAATAATTTAACAAATAAGACTGGTTGAATATGAGTGAAATAATCCAAGACAGCCTATAGTACCCCACTAGTCCCCTAGGAAAGACGCCATCCATCAAGATGGACTGGACTCAAATTAAATGAGGATGAAGATCATTAAAAAGTTAGATGAAGATCATTGAAGCAAGCATCTTTAGACTGAAGACAGTCTCTGAAAGAGGCATTCTTTTTACACACTCCCTTGACAAAGCCCCACAGAGCGACTTGGGAACTGCACTGTGTGGTCCAGTTACGTGTCTCAGGCTTATTCCAGTTCTGCTGCTGAGTCTGTGTGGGATCCCAGTCTGACCACAGAACCAGAAAATCAACCAAAACTTGTGTGTGTGTGGGGTGGGGGGGGTTAGATGGCAGCCATGTGAAAAGGAGCTCCAGGGACGCTACAAAGCCTCCAGTCCACGGTTCTTGTGGTGATATGCACTGCTTCAAAGATCATGGAGTCCAAAGGACCCTTCTCTCCTCTCCATCTAACCTTAGCATTTGTCATGCTTGGGCTCTAAGTACAAATAAGTTTCTTCCTGCTCTTGCTGCTTTGGATTAAACTGACGTTTGCTGATTTGCAGTTAACTATGCCAAAAACCCTTACTCATTCCTATGTTACCTAAAAGACTTAAAGAAATGTCCTCCAATGCTGAACTTTTGCCCCACCAAATAGATCAAATTCTGTCATTAAGAGACTGAGTTATTCAATAGCTTGTAATTTAAATATGTAATCTTTTTTTGTTGTTTCCTTTCCTTTTAATGAGTTAATCTGTTAAGAAAAAAAATGTCTAAACAAGAAGACTTAGCAACCTAAATTGCTACAAAACAAACAAAACTAGAGGGAAATGTTGCAGAAAGTTCACAAATCGAAGTAAAAGCAGGCTTAACTGATTTTTGGCAGAGGCAAAGGGCAGCTTCTCCCTGCTGTGGAGGATTAAAAAGAGTCCAGTTCTCTTGGAATCAGCAAATAATTATCTACAGCAATGCATCTACCCACATGGGTCAGTCTTTCTTTCTGCATCAACAGAGCAATCAAAATAACAACAGTAATAAAGTCCCAACACAAAAGGAAGCTGACTCCTTCTGCTCCCCATTCTGATGGGGCAGTGCCACTCTGTCCCAGCACATCATGCCAGCAACTAGGAGTCCCTGTTGGCTCCCAGAACAACCCCAGAGACACCCACAGATAGCAGCAAATGCTCACGAGATTTGCTGATCTTAAGAATCATAGTTAAAACAACAGCAACATCAGTCATTTAAGTTTGCAAAGAAATCCTTAGAAGAGAATTCCGAGTACCTGGCCCCAGAATGGGTTGATCTGGGCTAGGTCCTCTACCTCAGGGTGTGGAAGCTCATCTGGTCTCAGGGGTTTTAGGTCTGTAGAAGTGTTATTATCCACAGTCCCAGTTTTAGGGTGGCTCCGCTCTCTCACTTTCTCCCTCCTGGAGCCGCTACGGCCAGTCTGCTGGTGGCTCTGCACTATCCTGGCCACCGCGTTTTTAGCTCTTCCGCTCACCTCCATGTATTCATCTTGACACAGGCAAAATGGGAGGAAAAGCAGAGCCAGCAGGTGCCACCAGACGAGCTGCCTCCTGAGCATGGCTCACAACAGAGCCACAGAGTCGCCCTGGGAAGCCGATGGGGGCTGTAGGTGCCGTGGTCGCCTCAGGCAAATGCCAGGTCTCTCGATGAGAGCTGCAGCCGGCTGGGTGGTTTTATACTTTGGGTGTGTAATAAATAAGGCTACAGTCATGCCAGAGTGACAGCAGCCCTCCTCCCAGACAGAACAGCCCCCATTCATCACATTCCTGCACCACAGGCAAGACAGTTTGTGTGCACGGCGTCCAGTTGGTGGGGTTCATAAATGTCACACCTTGGCATGCTTTTTTGTGTGAGAGTGAAGAAAATGTACACAACCAGCTGGAGACAGAGACTGTGTATCTAGTGGTTCGCTTTCATGATTAGACATGGAAAGGCTGTGCATTTGTGGTCGAAAATGACTTTTGGAAAAACCTACCCTTGAGCTTGCCAGGGACTCCAGCTCAACTGTATCAGTTCCTGCAATTACAACAGGAACCCGTTCAGGTCAACGGAGGGAGGTCTCGCTCTGAACAGAACAGATTGCTCTTTCCCACTTTGGGCCACGGCAAGCAGCGCATTCTCCCTCCCAGGTACCAGCAGGAGCTGGCATCGGTAGACTGAGAAAGACTGATCAGGGGCAAAGGCTGAGTTTGGCTGAGATGTTTCCCCATGCTAAACTTTATTTTCTTCTTCTTTGCATCTCTAAAAGCCACTGCTGAACACCAGATGATCTAAGTTCTTGCTAGGTGGAAATACAACCTACTTCCTTGTTAAAAGACATTCTTCTCAGGCTGCTCTCTACCTGGGGAATGTTGCTGAGCAATACCAAGGAAGGGTGGAAAACACCCAACCAAATATACTATTCTAAGAGCTCAAAATTGAGAGAATTACCATTCCTTAAAATTCCTGTGCTCGGAGGGTGGGATGAGGGAGGAGGGGGGTCTGTGGATAGCATGTGGAATGAGTAGAAAATTTCTTAATAAAGAAAAACTGAAAAAAAAGTTCCTGTGCTTGTATTGATTAAACCAAAGAACAAATGAACACCCCTAACCTCTTTTGTGGTAATAAATTTAGAGAATTGATAGTGTTGCCGTTAAAAACTGCTTTTTTTCCCTTTGAAACAGGGATTCTCTGTGTAGCAGCTCTGGCTGTGCTGGAACTCGCTCTGTGGACCAGGCTGGCCTTGAATCACAGAGATCTGCCTGCCTCTGCCTCCCAAGCACTGGGATGAAAGGCACACATCACTGCCCAGCTAAAAATTGCTTTTATTTACAAATCATTCCATTGATTACTCACTGATCAGAAGGTTGTTGGCTCTCCCCCTTGAGGCTTGCTGCGATCCTGGGCTCTGAAAGGGGATGAGTGGGCTAGTGTCTGATCTGGATGCTGGAGGGCAGCTATAGAAGACAGTCGAGACAGCTTTCTATAGAGAAACCAGGGTCGCTTACTGAGCAGCCCGAGAAAGTGAGGAAGGAGCCGCCACAGCTGCCCTGTGTCAGCAAAGGGCCTTGAGAACTAAACGCTGCCTCTGAACTGGCCCAAGTGGCACATGTCCTTTGTGCCAGTCCTGCCACTAATGGCCTGACCAACTGTCTCCAGAACCCACATGGATCCAAAGAAAATGTTGGGCGCCAGTAATAGAGTTTTCCCATGTAATAAAGCTCCCTAGGTCACAATCGGGGATTGGGTGTCGTGATTACTCAGCAGGCAGTTCTCACTTTCTGGACAGAGATACCCCAGTTCACCAGTGTGCTAGCTGCGTCTCAGCTGTCTTCCATGGAGGCTGCTTTGAGGCCACACAAGTACTGTGCAAACGTAGACAGGACATCAGACTGTGGTCCAGCCTGAATTCTCTCAGGGAACCCCCTCACAGACCCAGAGGCAGTCCTGCAGAACCACCGCCTGTCTGAGGACACATCAGTGGTGAAGGCTCAGCTGAGGCTAAGAATGATAGCCCAGGACAGTGCCTCAGTGGGATGCTCCAACCTCAGGGAGGCATGGAAAAAATGTGACAAAGCAAGAAACAGCTGTGAAAACTAGGTCACCTGATTCACTGGTGCTCTAAAAGTGGCCCTTAGCTTTCTCCACCAGGCATGTGTTGTCTGCTCCATGACTATAAATCATCTTCTATTGACTTGCAGCTCAGCAAACTCCTCATTAGTGTTTCATTCCTGCTGTCCATCCTGGTAGTTGTCAAACCTAGCTGCACATTACCTTCCAGTCAGAATCTCCAGGACACTAGAACACCAGGAGTTTTTCCCAGGATGAGTGAGGGCTACGAGTCATTGATCCATACTCTCCTGGACTTAAGGATACTAACTAATAATATCATGATTTGTTAATGCCACATGCCAGCCAAATACTTCTTTAGTTTAGCTCACTGACTTCTCTTAGCAAACTTCTCCATTTTGCAGAGCAAAAATTAGATGCTCACAGAGGTAAAGTGACTTGTTTGGTGTCACACAGTGGGATAGGGGTGATTGGGAACAGACCCCATCGGTCTCCTATTCTGGATTCTCTGCCTCCTACAAACAGCACAGGAAGGTAAGATAGGCTACCAATCTGTACCTGCCAGGGAGCTGTTCATAACCATGAGAGGTCCCACAGTTTCATGGGTTAATAATGTGCATCTCAAAGACAAAAAGATGCTATAAAATCTCCTAATTTGTGAGTATGAATTTATTTTGAAATGATGTTTTCATAGATGGTCTCAATAAGGTCATTGGAGTGGGTCTTACTCAAATACGACAATGTTCTTATTAAAAAGAAGAAATTTGAACCCAGGGACAGACACGCACATAGGCAGAGTACTGTGTGAAAATGAAGGTGAGGATCAGAGCAATGCTTTTACAAGCCGAGGAACACCCACGATTGCCAGAAAACCACCCGGGGTTGAGCAAGAGGCGCAGGGTAGACCATCCACCCCTCAGAGCCCTTAGCAGAAACAACTTCACTGTCACCTTGATCTCTGACTTCCAGTTTCCAGAATGTGACATGGGGATTCTGTCTCTGTGGCACTTTACTGTGGCAGTCTTCAAGTGAATAAAGATGGCATGTGTGGAAAGTTGAAGAAAAAATAATGCTCCAGATAGAGCAGCAGTTCTCTGTTGTGTAGCGTAGCAGGCTAGCTATGGTCGACAGCATTGAGTAGTCTATTTTAGAATAGTCAGTAGAAAATATTCAAATGTTTCAAACATGAAGAAATTATAAATTCTTGAGGTGATAGATATGTCTATTACCCAGACAGGATATGTATACATTGTGTACATATATTTCATCTTGTTATCTATCTCCTAAGTAAATACAATTACTATGTGTCAATTAAAAAATTACTTTTAAAAACCTGCAGATGCCTGAGAAGATGCTGTACTCAAATCCAGGCCCTGAATGACCTTGGGCTTCACTGGGCACTGTGGTGCACTCTAATCCCAGCATTCAGGAGGCAGAGGCAGGCAGATCTCTGTGAATTCCATGCCAGTGTGTTCTACAAAGTGAGGTCTAGGACAGCCAGGACTATGTAGTAGGATCCCAGTTCACAAAAAAGGAAGGAAGGAAGGAAGGAAGGAAGGAAGGAAGGGAGGGAGGGAGGGAGGGAGGGAGGGAGGGAGGGAGGGGGGGGGGGGGGGGGGGGGGGGGGGGGGAGATGGACAGATGGATGGGTGGAGATGTGTACACAAACCCGCATCCCTAACCCAGAACCTATCTCTAGTTGATAACCACTTAAAATGAGAATTTAGTTTTCTAAAGGACGTCTCAATGGAGAAACAAACTACCCTTAAGGGAAGGCTGTATGCCCAGAAGTAGATGGCCAACAGGAAATGAACTCTAGAGCATCATTGGAGCTTCCTTGTCTCAATTTAGTGTTTTTTTGGGATTCTTGAGTGTACAAATGAGTGGGTTTCTGTCTATATCTGTTTCTTGTGCCTTTTCTTTAGCTCTTTTCCTTCTGTTTGTTTGCCTTGTCCTTTCCTGATGTGTTAGTTTTTGTTTTATCTTATTATGTGTTATTGTACTATTATAGCCTGTATGTTGTCCAATGAGAGACAGAAATGGGGTGGATCTGAATGGGAGAAGAGGTGGGGAGGAACAGGGAGGAGTTGAGGTAGAGGAAACCATAATCATGATATTATAAATGAGAAAATCTATTTTCAATAAAAGAGGAGAACCCTACAGACTACAATCTTACACCTGAGGAGATGGTAGTTTGATAATTTAGCCAGTTGCACAAGTTCAAGGATGATGGATGACAAACTGATTCACTGAGTACCTGATGTTTCCATTCAGGTCCTTTTTCCTTTACTCTTAAGTTTCCCATTAACTTTGCTTAACCCTTAGTTTATTGTTAAATATTACTTGTGATTATCCTCTCATACATCTTTCAAGATGTCTCTTGTACCTGATGTTCAAAAATGCAGATGTAGTTATGATTATTGCCTATGGGTTAAGTATCAACAACATCTGGAATCTTCCATCTCTTTGTAGAAGATGGATTTCCAGTTCTGTGTAGCTGGCTTGGGCTCTGAAAGCTCCCAGAGGATGTATGAGGACACTGGGCTCCTAAAATATTCAGGACTGCCCCCTGCATCCTGCTTGGATTTCCTCCAGCCCCAGCTCAGGATGTTGGTACAGCTTGTAGTATAAGCAGCAAAGATGTAGGTGCATAGGAATATATGTGTAAAAACCCAGTCCCATAGCTCAGCTTTGCATATTGGAGGCAAATATTTGTTTAGCCTTACAAAGGAGGCTGTTGTGAGATGTGTAGGTACCCTGTGGCCTCCCCTGCTATGCTCCAAATGGCCTGGGTCCAAAGAGATCAGTTACGGTCTGGCAGTAGACAGTCAGGAGTTGTGCTGGATTCAAGGTCTCTTTATATCAGGGCCAACTTAAAGAGTAGCTAATGAAGGAGACTATCTGGCCGATTTTCAGAAACACTTGATGCGTAACCCACATTTCCCTATCCTTTTGAATAAAAAAAAATACTCCTTGTACACAGTTGGGTGAATTCAGAGATTCTACAACCAAGGCTTTATCCCTTTGATTAAAAAATAGATGTGTTGACTACAAGCAAAATTCAAATCATCCCTCAGAAGTGGTAATTTAACTGTGCTGGGCATTCATATCTAAAAGTTTAAGCCCTCTCCAGATCTTTTCCTGGGAAGTTTTATTTAGAGAAAATTTTAAAGAATGGGATCAGGGAGTTGACATTGTCTCTAGATATGAAATATTTCCATCTGAAGAAAAGCCAATCCATGCTTGTCAGAAGACTTTCACAGTCCTGTCTCTGTTTGTTAATATGGAACAAAAGCAGGAAAGGAGCATGGAAGCATGTTGGTCAGCCAGTCAAAGGTGCCATCACCTTGGTTAAATTACATGGCTCAGGAAGTGACCCTTCTCTGGCATGTGCAGGAAACTCAGCATCAGAATCTGAGTAATGGATCTGTCTCTATGAGACAATGAGAAATGGATATGCAAAGATCAGCCCAGCACTTAAGAAAATTCATTGACAATGAAAAGCACAATTCCCTGTTGACTACATAAGTCACACTATTTAATGAACAACAGGTCCTCTGTAGGCTAAGAAGCCAAATTCTGTTTAGAGAAGTTTGTGATAGGCATAAGTGTGTGTGTGTGTGTGTGTGTGTGTGTGTGTGTGTGTGTGTGTGTGTAAGGGAATTTGTTGAATATCATCAAGTATTTGTGTCAGTCATGGACTAAACAGAAAAACAGAACCATGCTTGGTGTTTCAACCAAAAGAATTTAATAGAAGGAACATATTTGCAAACATAGTGATGTTGTTATCTGAACTTAGAAACTTGGAGAAAGGGCTTTGCAGAAAGGTTTATGGAGGAGGGTACAGGCAGAAGTTTCTGCCCTGCCTGGTCCCACAGCTGTTTAGTCCCAAATAAACACACAGAAGTTTATATTAATTATAAACTGTTTGTCCTATTGCTCAAGCGTATAACTAGCTAGCTCTTATGCTTAAATTAACCCATAATTCTTGTCTATGTTTAGTCATGTGGCTTGGTACCTTATCTCAGTCCAGCATGCTCATCTTACTTCCTCTGCATCTGTCTGGTGACTCTTTGACTCTGCCCTTCCTCTTCCCAGAGTTCTCCTAGTCTGGTCCCCCACACACACACTTCCTGCCTGGCTACTGGCCAATCAGCATTTTATTAAACCAATTCGAGTGACAAATCTTTACAGTGTACAAAAGCATTATCCCACAGCATTTCCCCCTTTTATATTTTCAAAACAAAAACCCTAAATCTAATCTCCTTTGTTTAGCTTTTTCCTGACCATTATTCATAACAATTTTTAACCAACATTCTAAACAAAGACAAACATCCATAATCCATTTTGGGGGAATGTAGGCATAGTTTTCTAGGCTACTTTCTGCTGATTGGGGGTACTGGTAATCTTATGGGAACCCAAAGAAAATTTATGATTATGGTCAAGTCCTGACTGGAGTAGTCTGTGAGGTTGAATCATCTCAGCCTGCAGTCTTGAAGTCTTTCTGGATTCAGAACTCAGAGGAAACTGCAGCAGAGGCTCTCTGAAATGTTGGATCATCTGGACCATCTGTTCTCATGGGAGATTTTTCAGGGGGATCTTGCTCTATCAAACCATATTAACCTGGAAGCAATCCACAGGTTCTCTTCTGTGGAAACAAAAGCAGAATCTCTTTTCCAAAGCAACATATCCTTAGACCCAAGTTTTGAAGTCAAAATACCTTTAAAATGTATATGTTGGTTTAATTTAGCAGCCTTTACAATCAAATGTCTTTCTGCAGTTAGTTCATTAACAGTCAAAAAATTCAAAGAAAACACAATAATATACATAATCCAGACTCTGTGTCTTTTCCATCTTTACATGGCTTATTTCTTTTATATTACTTATACTGTCTTTATACTCTTATAAAGTCTTTAAAGACTTTATTTTTTAAACTATTTATTTCTTTATATAACTGCCTATACTCCTTTTCCTTTCTCTTCCAAGCCTATATACATTTTTACACACACTGTAAACCATTTAGAGTTTTTTTTCCATCTGAATCTGTCCTATTGTGTATCTGTAATACTTTCCTGACCATTGCTTTAAACTGCAGCGTGTCTAGGACTTAAGTGGCAACCCTGGTTCCTGGCTCCACCCTGCTTGGCTTTCACCATAGTGCAGGTACCAACAGTCACACTTACCTCCCCAATTCTGGGAAGCAGTATTAAGTAGCATGCCTGTGTTTTCAAGCCTGTGGTGACTGTGCTCTCAAGCTGGCAGGCAGCAGCTGGGAGAATCCTCTCTGTACCAAGGCATGTGAGAGAGGCTGCAGAAATTTGCCATGCTGCTTAGCTCATGGCAGCTGGTGGCCAGCTCAATCTCTTAGGCAGCTGTCGGGAGATACGTCTCTGAACTGCTGCTGGCATGAGCCTGTGAGACCAGGAAGCCCAGTGCAGCTCTGTTTCTGTGTATTAAGAGTCCTTTTTAAGGTTTATCAGGTCTATGTGGATCAATACCTCACAGTGAGTGCCAATTGTAGATTGAAGTTTAGGGGATATGATATAGAAATGATAAAAAGATAGATTATTGAATCTACTTTGATCTAAAAAACAGTATTTTGTTAATCTCAAAATACTTTACATTGATGTGGATTTTGGTTTATTGATATAAATTTAAGGTCAATTTTGTTATACTGTATGTGTATTTCTACTCTTGTTTAAGGTATTATGTTTATGCAACTCATTTAAAATTGTAATGTATAATTGAGAAATACTAATAATTAGTCATCTATGATAATCAAACTTATAGTCATGTTAGTTAAGTTTTCTAGGTATACTAAGATATATTTCAATTAGGTAGGTAATCTTCAAACACTTCAAATACCTACAGAAGATGAAACAATTAAAATTAAGACATTTAAAATGTTTTAAGAACTTAGACTTTTCTGAACAGTGAGACATATCTGCTCCTGGAAGCACCAATTACTTCAAATAGGATGATGGGCATTGAAGAAATTCATTATGGAGTTTGCTTACCATATGGAAAAGGCTAGTCATTTGAGCAAGAAACTGCTTTTGCCTGGACTGGTTGACAGTATGTTGTATACACTGGACATACAGAACCCATAGGAAAGTGACCACTGAACTTTGCCAAATCAAGGAGAGATGGTCCTTCAGGTTCTTGCTTCAACAGAAGAAAATGCCAGACATTCTGCAGGACATAGCAGAAGGCGAATGATGAACTTTGCTGAAATAGGTAAGACAGTCCTTCAAATTTCTTGCTTCACTGAAAAGTCTACCAGATACTCTAGGCCTGTAGGATAAAGATGGAGCCCCAATATTTCAGAGGAACTCTGGCTGACTGTCCAGACAGCCAGATGCCTCTGTCTTTTCCAGAATTTTAGAAGTTGCTTACAATGCACTTCCTATATACCCAGACAATATTATATCCTTCTGGGGTCTTTGATGGAGTTGAAGACTAGATAGTTATAATTACAGTTTTTCTTAGTCATGATAAAAGATAACTTAGATATAAAACTTTAAACTCAAAAAATAGGATAGATGATAGAAAATTTTCTAATTTTTCCAAATACAAATAGACTAGATATTGTAACTGTAATTCTTTCTTGATAACTGTTTTTGTTATATGTAATTTTACTGTGGTAAAATGAAAACCTTCCTTTTGGATTAGACAGAAAAGGGGAAGCGCTGTGGGATGTTCTTTTTGTACACTGTGAATATGTGTTGCTACCATTGGTTAATAAAGAAGCTGCTATGGCCTATGGCAGGGCAGAATAGAGCCAGGTGGGGAATCCAAGAAAAGATACAGGCAGAAGGAAGGTGGTGTCAGGGGAGATGCTGAGCACTGCTGGGAGAGCAAGATATAATGGGACACAGGTAATACCATGAAACCACATGGAAAAAAAACATAGATTAATAGAAATTGGTTGAATTAAGTTGTAAGAACTAGCTAGCAAGAAGCCTGAGCCATAGCCCAAGCAGTTTGTAATTAATATTAAGCCTCTGAATTCGGGTACTGCTGTGGATATCTGTATTCTGTGAATGTGTTGCTCTGATTGGTTAATAAACAAAGTGCTGATTGGCCAGTAGCCAGGCAGGAAGTATAGGCGGGACAAAGAGAGAGGAGAATTCCAGGAACAAGAGGGCTAAGTCAGGAGACACTGCCAGCCACTGTCATGAGAAGCAAGATGTGAAGGCAGAACTGGGAAAAGGTACCAAGCCACGTGGCTAAACATAAATAAGAATTATGGGTTAGTTTAAATGTAAGAGCCAGTCAGTGGTAAGCCTGAGCCATTAGGCCAAACAGTTTAAATAATATAGCATCTGTGTGTTTATTTGGGTCTGAGTGACTGTGGGCCCAGGCAGGACTAGAGATAATTCTAGCTACAGGGTACTGGCAGGCTGAAAAGATTTATCCAGCTACAAGAGGGCAACTATCCAACTAAAGATGTCACCTGTGTTGGGATCCAATTAGATACATTTTGAAAATATGAACAGGTGCTGACTTAGAGCCTATGGTGACTACCAAGTTGAAGGCCATTGCTTGAATGACGCAAATAGCAAACAAAAGAAACAAGTGTCCTTGAATCTGTTTACTGTCTAGCATCTTCTGGTACTCCATTAGTTGAAAAAGAAACTAGGAATTTTGTGGAGTCTAAGTCTCTACATCATAGAATGGCATTTTGAAGGCTGAGTTAGAGCCAGGGAACTGCTGCCCAGTTTCAATGACCTGGTATGCCAGCCTCTTCCCTGGGAATGTTCCTGCCACAAGGAACTGATGCTCTGGTTTTGGCAAAAAATTGGAGACACATCTGCTAGGCTTGTCTGCCCTACTTCACTTTCATAAATGCTATTCAGGTCATTTCCACTTTCATATTTAATTTGTTTCTCCACACAGAGGACCATTAATTATTTATACAAAAGCTTTAGTTTTTGTATAGTCTCCTAGAGCTTCATCCAAGACACCTCCCTCAGAAAGCAATCCCAGCTCTACGGTGCCCTTTCTTTCTTTCTTTCTTTCTTTCTTTCTTTCTTTCTTTCTTTCTTCCTTCCTTCCTTCCTTCCTTCCTTCCTTCCTTTCTTTCTTTCTTTCTTTTTTTTAAAGGGTTTCTCTGTATAGTTTTGGTGACTGTCCTGGATCTTGCTCTGTAGACCAGGCTGGCCTTGAACTCACAGAGATCCACCTGCCTCTGCCTCCTGAGTGCTAGGATTAAAGGCATGCACCACCACCGCCCAGCTTGGTTACTTTCTGTCAACTGGTTGCTTGCTCCACCTCTTGACCTCTGGCTAACTTTATTTAATCCCATTTACAATAAGCAAAAAGCTCTTGAATTAAAGGTGTGTGCTAGGGCTAAGCCACACTAGAAACAAGTTTTTTTTTTTCCAGTAAATAAGACAATCTCAGAGTTCACAATGTGATAAAACATCCTGCAACATTGTTTGTTATTTTAGTGTGTATGCACATGCATGTGCAAATGTACACATAGGCCAGAGGCATTGGAGCCCCCTGGAGCTAAATTTATAAGTGGTTGTAAGTTGCCTAACATAGTGCTGGGAAATGAACATGGGTCATCTGCAAGAACACTGTGTGCTTTAAGCCACTGGCCCATCTCTCTAGCTCACTTTCTCCTTTTTTTTTTTTTTTTTTTTGGTTTTTCGAGACAGGGTTTCTCTGTGTAGCTTTGCGCCTTTCCTAGAACTCACTTGGTAGCCCAGGCTGGCCTCGAACTCACAGAGATCTACCTGCCTCTGCCTCCCAAGTGCTGGGATTAAAGGCGTGCGCCACCACCGCTCAGCTCACTTTCTCCTTTTTATTTGGTCCAGGATCCCAGCCCATGAAATGGTGCCGCCCACATTGAGGGTGCGTCTTCCTACTTCAGTTAATACAACCTAGGAACTCCCTCACTAATATGCCCAGAGGTTTGTCTCCTAGGGAATTCTAGATCATGTCAAGGTGACAGTATTGACAATCACAGACACTAACATAACCTTTCCATGGCTGGCCTGCTCAATGCCAATTCACTCACTGGGAAATGGAGGTTGACTTCTATCCATGGAATTAGTGTAATGCAGGCATCAGTGAAGCCAGAAGCCAAAAGACCACTGACACTTAGGACCCTTATTTCCTAGCAGGACTGTGCTGTATCAGCTTCCTAGTCATTGGAAAGCAAACTATATTCACTATGAAGGGGAGACAAGAGTTTTTTCAGAGATCTTCCTATTCTACAGAAAGATCCAAGCTTATTCCTCAAAATGGTAGACTGCTGTCATCAGAAGTCTTGTATTAATCAGGGTTCCAGCGAAGCAGACATAAAGATACATACACATAATACACACATATACATATACATTATATTGTGTAAATATAATTGTTCCTCTGTGTGTGTGTGTGTGTGTGTGTGTGTGTGTGTGTGTGTGTGTAGAGGAGAGACAGAGACAGAAACAGACATACAGACAGACAGAGAAAGAAAAGAAGGAAGGAAGGAAGGAAGGGGAAAAAGAAAGAATGAAGGAAAGAAAAAAGGAAAGAAAGAAAGAAGAAAGACAGAGACAGAAAGATTGACTAATTTTGAGGAATTTGGCAAGGTTCTACAGAGGAATAGAACTACTAGAATGTAAATATATTTGTGTGTGAGAGTGTGTGTGTGTGAGTGTGTGTGTGTGTGTGTGTGTGTGTGTGTGTTGTAAAAATGGTTTCATGAGTTAGAGAGAAGGCTCAGTTGATATAGTACTTGCCATAAAGCATGAGGATCTGAGTTCAGGCCCCCAAACCTACGGAAAAAAAAAGTCCAAGTGTGGTGGTGCATGCTTGTGATCCCAGCACTGGGGAGACAGACAGGTGGATCCCTAGGGATCCTTGGTCATCCAGCTCAGCCAAAGCAATAAACCCTTGCCAGTGCTATCTCAAAAAACAGAGTGAAAAGTGACTGTGGTAGATCCCAGAACTTGACCAATGGCTTCCATATGCACATACACATATGTTTATATGTACATACATACATGTGCATGGGCATATACACACATGCACACACACAAACTGAAGCCATAGACAATTCCTAAGGAGCCACTGGTCTTTAGCCCATGTTAGAAGGCTGAGAAGCTGGAGTCTAATGTCAGTGGAGGATGGCCACAACAGTAACAAGAAGAATGGATATTCACCAACAAGAAGCAGAGGCAGACAGGCATGCAACATTGCTTTTTCAGACCTCTTTGTATCTGGCCCACTCATTGGAGAGGGACACCCACTCTGGAGAAGAGTCTTCTCCCCCATTAATCCTTTCTAAAAATGACCTTCTGGACCTACCTAGAGGTGTTACTTGATTACAGATCTCATTATACTAACAATACCAACCATCGCAGGCCTAATGTGCTCAAGACAGCTGATGCTCTCAGGACAAGCTGGCAGGCTGCAAAGCATGAATCAATACTGTAGTTTTGAGTTCATTGTAGTCTTCAGCTGAACTGCCTGCTGTTTGGGGACCTCAGCCTTTCTCCTGAGTCTTTCAATCGATTAGATGAAGCTGCTCTAGCTTCATTTCTGTTGCCGTGATAAAACATCCTGATGGGAAGCTCCATGGTCAAGAGTAGAGAGAAATGAATGCTCCCGTGCTACAAGCAAGCTGCTACTCAGCGAGTCCTCATCAGTCTTCTACAGTCCAGGGCCACAAACCAGGGTATGATGCTATCTACAGTGGTCTGGGTCCCTCTTCATCAATCAATGGTCAAAACAATCTCCAACAGACCTACCCATAGGCCAATCTGATCTATGCAAGACCTCATCTAGGCACTCTTCTCAGGTGATTCTAGGTCATGAAAACTGGAAATGTAAAACTAACCATCATATAGGCTTACTATATTATGAAGGTGTCTTAGTTTCTTTCCTATTGCTGGGGTGAAATGCTGTGATTACTGCAGATTATAAAAAAGTCTAACTGGGTTTATGATTACAAAGTGTTAGAGTTTATGGTGGCAGAGCAAAAGCATGAGAGGAGGTGGCTAGAGCAGCAGCTGATAGTTCACATCTTGATCTACAAGCAGGAGGCAGAGAGCACACTGGGAATAACACAAGTGTTTTGAAACCTCAAAGCCCATCCCTAGTGACACACGTCCTTGAACAAGGCACACCTCCTAGTCCTTCCCAAACAGTTCCACCAACTGGGGACCAAGTATTCTGCTCATATGTCTTCTGAGCCTATGGAAGCCATTTCTCATTCAAACCACCACAGGATATTGTAATTTATCCAAAGGCTAAGAATTTATGCCAGTCACACTGAAAAAAAAATATACCTTCATAACAACATCTAGATTGGTTTGTAACCAAACAACTGGGCACTATAGAGCTAGCCAATTTGACTCATAAAATTCACATTTTAAGAAGTAAATCAGGGCCTTGGGAGATGGCTCAGCTGCATAAGTTCACATATCCTTAGTGTTTCAGATACATTTTCACCCCAGTTTGGCAGTTCCTTCTACTCTCCATCAATCCTAATATGTTTCCATCTCTTGATCTTCGTCTCCTTGGCCAAAATGTTTCTCATTCAATCATGTTTCCTCACATTTTCCAGATGTTAAAATGTATTTCCAAGCTGTTCATTTAACACTTAGCATCAATTATATGACAGTTAAAATTTATTTTGGGCCTGGCAACTATTATTCTCTTACTTCCTTGTAAAAGCAAATCTCCCTCTTGTTCTCCTGATTTCAGAGGTTAAGTCATGATGTGTGTGATATGCTGTGGTATGAGATACTCCGTTGGGATGCTCTTGAGATGGACTCTCCATGCCTAAAATTGGACAGATAAAAAGAAATGTACCTTTCATGTCTCTTTCTCCACTGATACCATCGTGTTTACCTGTAAAGTGGGACACTACAGAAACGTATAGGATTCCAGAACAAAATGGTGGATGATGCTTGCCCTCTTGGCATCTATAAGCCACTGAACGAACAGGTCCAAAAACCACTCAGCTGTCTTCTGTGTCTGACATATGGGTTCTCTGTTCGTAACTTGAGATGTCTCAACACTGTCTTCAGCGAGTTACTGCTGAATGTCCTCTAGATAGCTGTCTTTTCAACTGAGATGCTGATAGGAATGAAAATACCACGGTTGTCATGGTAGAGACCTGTTCTGCAACCGACACATCATAAACATTTCGTGAATTCTCACCAAGAGAATAAGTTGAAAATAGAAAGCAAGTTTATAGATTCATAATGCACTGGTTAATTAAAGACTGCTTAAGGTGATACACACACACACACACACACACACACATATGTGTGTGGTGAGGGAAATCCTTCCCCCCATTTTAGTATCCCCAAAATATTTCTGGCAGAAGCAAAGTAATTTCTCAATATGGCCAGTCACTCTTTCTTCCTGGAAGCCTTCAGAAGTTTCTCTCCACATAAACAAAGCTCTGCATTCAGTCAGTCATGTTCTTCCTGCACCCCTCCCAGCCTCCTCTATAGTTACACTACAGCCACATGACTGGGTTCTGGCAGGTAGACGTAAGAGGCAAGCCACTTCTAAGTGTGGCCTTCAGCAGTATTTAGGGAGACCATATGACTTTTTCCTTTCCTCAAACACTTACTTTGGAGGCTACATATTCCATATGGTGGAGCTGTGAGGGCAGAGCTTCTGCCAGCCTCAGTTCCTGAGAAACTGGCTGGAGATGACACTCTGCTGACCTACAAGACATGTACTCTAAGCTAGTAGTGAACCTCACTGTGCTAAGCCAATGTACATTCAGTAGTCATTTGTCACAATAGGCAGCAGCTAATATACACCCTTAACTCTTTCTCTCTTGAATGGTCTCAGAGTACTAAACTCTTAGCTGTAAGATTTCCAGATTGAAATTTGCATATATCTGTTGTATTCTTTTATTAGTTTTTTTTTCTTACTGGCATGTATATGCCATAATGAAAACTTATTCTCATTACTTTTTTTGAGACAGGGTCACATGTAGCCCACCCTGATTCCAAACTGGTTATATAGCCTAGGCTGGCCTTGACTCCTGGTCCTTCTGTGTCTACCACATTATTCATATAGTCATTAGATATGACACTTGCTTTCCTGCTGTATTTTAATACCTAACATAGTGCTGGATATGACAAATCTAGTATTTACTAATGAATAAATGGGCATATGGACAGATGTGATTGACTTAGCTTCAGACCCACCTGAGTTTGAGTACCAGCTTCTCAGTGTTCTAGCCTGGTTACCTTAACCTTTGTAAACCTCAGTTTCCTCATTAATAAAATGAAGTGTATAGCTTATAGAGCTGCTAGGAAGATTTAGAAGGACATCTTAACAGTCTCTATAGCATCAATCCTGAGATCCACTGTCAACACTGGCCATTGATAATTAGAATTTATTAGGAAGACAATGTCAAGTCAATGCAAGTTTTACTATGCTTCATGCTTACATGCAAATGATTCAGCAATTGCAATTTGAATCAATGAACCAAAAAGAAAATGAAAATTTGTTTAGTTTACAGACTAAAACAACCTCTTTCTGTTTATTTTCATTGGCAGTGAGAACTTTCACTTTTGTCAAAATCAGTTTTAGATATTACTGGGCGTTGGTGTTCAATGAATAGTTTGGGAGCCTAATGCAATTTAAAAGTATGTCTGTATCCATTTTATTTCTCAAAGATGCATTTGAAAAAGTACGGATAGCTCTCTAGATAGAAACAAACATCCTGAAGGAATAAAGCTAAGTTTATGAAAAATCCATATGAAACTTAGTGTCTGCCTTCAAAATTAATCATCTGATTCTGCCAATAATGGCGCAGCTCCGTCTTGCCTGCTTTCATGGTCTGCCACAGTCTGTTCCAGGACTTTGCAAGTATTAAGGAGTGGAATGTTTCCACATGAGTAATGCTGATGCTAGACACTCCACCCGAACCACAAGGGGAGCAGATCTGGGGCTGGCGTCCCAGATACATTGCTTTATTCCCAGCCTTAAACTAGGCAATAAAGGAACGGCTCTTGGATTGTAAACCTGGAGCCTCTCCAGCCATGTCCCATTGGTTCCCGTCTGCTGGTGTGACACAGTGCTCTCATCTTTCACTGCCATTCGCCTCATTTGTCTGCATACTTTTCCACAAACACAGTCAATACCCACCTTCCAAGGCAGCCTCCTTGGCTGGCCCCATTGAGGATGGACTTTGATGCAAAAATCAGGTGATTTTTATGTACTTAATGGAAATGTGTACTGACTGAGGGGCTATGTGTTTCAGAAGCAGTAAGGGTATCCAGGGATTTTAGGGAAAGCTGCAGCCCACTTAATTGAATTCTGCCACCTTATTGGTGTGAACAAACAATGCACAGGAAGCAGAATTAACATGCCTAATATAATATAGCTATCCAGTAGCAGCACCAGCAGTAAAACATAGATCTGTTGATGACTAGATGAGCGGTCTTCATGATTCATAATGTTTGATGTGTTTTGTATATAGCACAATGAAATATTGCTCTACATTACAGCTGTCTCCCAGATACTCAAGTCCTTTATATACAAGGCACAGTATTTTAATATCACTTATAACTATTGCCCCACACATTTTAAACCAGACCTTGATTATTCATAATTTCTAAAACAATGCAAATGCTATATTAATTGCTGTTACACTGAGAAAATCCTTATGTCTCAAGTTTCTATTGTTTTAATTTTTTTCATTTTTTCTGTTTCTTCTTCCTGTTTTTCCATTTCTGTTTTGATTGTCACCATCACTGCTGGCCAACATATGTAGACCAAAGCCGTGTGCATTAATTAGGGATTTAGAGAAAAATAACTGCAACCCTCACAGGATGTCTTCGGCAGAAAAGGCTTGCCTGGGAAGTTGTCGGGATCACAGAATCGATTGGGAGCTAGAAGCTCAGACTTGAAATCATAAGAGAGGGGCAGTTTAGAGAGTCCCACACAAGTTGATTATTTTTCACAGAAGCTGTCAGGATGTGATGTCATATCAATGGAGTCAGACCCTGCATAGTCCTGTACACTCATGAGGCTGTCGGGACTAATTCCAAACCTTTGTTGTCTGATTCTAAATAACATGCCCATTCCATCATTGCTAATGATAAGAAAAGAAGTCACCATGCTTCATGATGGAGGTAGGCTTTGAGCATGACACTAGTGCTACATATAAGGAGAATTTTCACATAGAAAGGATGCAGACATTGGATAACCAACATGGTAACAGAAGGCAATGAGCACATGTGAGGAATTCAGGGTCTGTGACAAGCAGCCAATTCACAACTGAGGCTGGCATACCAGAGGAAATCTAAACCGACCATGGTCTTATTACTTGTGTTTTGCCTATGAGTTCAGGCAAGAATAAGAGGTATATATTGTCAACCTAATGAGATTCACATTGCTATAAATGGATTTTCAAGATGTAATGGGAAATGTGAGGCCTATGACTTATCACTGACATGGATTCCTGACCGTGACCCCTTGGAGCTAAGAATCCCACATCTGTTGTCTAAGCCTAAGGCTTTACTAATAAGTTAAAGCTCCGGAGACAGATACAATTCTCTGGCAGTTATGCCAATCAATGTCTCATATTTTCCAAGATGCAGTGGGAAATCTGCATACATCTGTCTTCAGCTCTGAAGCACACAGCAGCTGTGGAACAGCTGTTCAGCCTTGGGAAGATAGGGTTCATTGTCCCCTGGTATCCACTGCTCAAAATCTGGTCCTTCTGTTCAAACAGCTACAGTTCTAGATGACATAGACCCAAACAACAGAGAGATTCTCCTAAGATTAATACATTTGTTCAGAAGCATTAAAATGGGAATCTGTGTGTCATAGTAAATTATGAGCATATTTAAGGAGGATGAGACAATGGGAAACTTCTAAAGAGGGAATGGGGACTAAAGGGGTTGATACAGAGGAATAATGCATGGCTATTACAAGGGCTAATACCAAGGGCAGGGTCCAGCTGACCAAGGAGATGATTGTTGAGCAGACCTCCTTGCAGAAAGGTTTTCTGTGTAAGGTCACTGTGAGATGGTGGAATTGTAGTCATGCCCAAGTGTTTAGTGTCAGGTCTTTACATAGGCACAAGATCCCTCCTTCATAACTTTCCAGATGCATTTGCTTATTAATGGTGATGTCTTGAAATAAGAGACTCTATTTTGATTCTGACAACTTTCACGGGGGATGTGTCGCCTAACTTAGTCATAATCACTAGAATTTCAAAACTTTACTTAGTAGGAGCAGCCTCCATCACCTTTACGATTAAATATGTGATTTTACTTTTTTTAATGAGGTGAATTTTTAGATTTTCTCATTTATTGCCCTCGATTTCCTCTTTGATGGCATCCTTGGCCTGAGGTTCTTTGCCATAGTCCATAACCATTTCACAACTGTAAACAACCACTTTATGGGTCTCCTTTGTCAGTCATTTTTGCAGACACCTGTCCATTCTCCCAGGTCTTATGGTCATCATCCTTAATTAGATTGGTTTGGTGTTCAACACAAAGGGCTTCCACCTATTTGACCTGCACAGGTTCATCACAACTGGTTGCAACCACGGAGATGGGCCTGGTGCTTAGGTAAGCCTTTCAGAGCTTTGTAAGTTCCATGTGCTAGGCCATCAGGGCTGAGGGCAGTCTTCAGCACCTCTGTAAAGCAGCATGAATGTCCATTATATATCCAATGGCAATGTCATCCTCAGCCTGCCAGTGGATGAGGAAGAAGCCGAATTGTGTACACATCCAAGCCTCCAGCTCGGCACCACTCCATGGGGAGGAAAGTGTGATTTTACTATGGTTCGAGAAAAATTTGATTAGTTTACAAGACATCGAAATTTGATTTGATCCTCCACTTTAACAGAAAGTCGTGCAGTTACAGTGAGTGGCAGAGCGTTATGTGTGGTTTCACAACAGACCTCACATTGAGGGAAGAAGAAAATGCAGAAACCAAGTACAACCATGACACCGTCCTTGAACTTTCTCTTACATTTGCTTGAACTCATTTCTCATTCTTGCCTTAGACTGTCTCTGAGTCCAAGTCCAGTGGATCCTAGTTTACCTTTTTTGATCATTTTAAAACACTATTTGAAACTGTATAATGTCATTTACTAATTTTATTACAACTTTTGTATCCTAATGGCATGATCCAGCTACAGGATACATTTTTATTAGAGATATTCAGACAGAAAAATTAACAAGGAAAATGCAAATTTAACAAAAAAATTGCTACTAATGTTACATTTTAATTCTCCCTTTAATGAGTATGAACAAAGGCAAAATGACAATTGTAGCCTCTTGGTTCATTAAAAAGTATAAAACTTATATGAGGCTGAAGAGATGCCTC
>CABHPH010137768.1:0-21923 GCA_902168325.1 Peromyscus nudipes | reverse complement strand
GAACAAGTAGTGATGAGGCAGTTAGGCAGTTGGGCTTACAACCAATGAGAAGGCAGAACAGAATTCTATAAAAGGACAACCCCCCTTTTGAGCAGGGAGTCGTTGCTTCAGGGAGTGACTAGCGAACTGAAAGCAGTTAAGGCTCTTAGCTCTGACCTCTTCGGCTTTTCTCTTTACTTGGATAGTTTGTTTCTTTTTGCTACAAAGTTACAACTACATCCTCCCTACTGTTTTTTATAGAAAATTGCAGTATTGTCCTGTGGAAAGGCAATCAGAGCATGCAACCTAAAATAGCGGGTGGAGGGGATTCAGAGGTTGTTATCTAATAAAAATTGTGTGCTCTTTTCCTGACATTTGTGATGTTTCTGGTATGTGTCAGTATGCTTGAAAGGCTCAAACAGAGGTCTGTAGAGAAATATGCCCATGTCCTCATTCCTGGAACCTGTGAGCATTACCTGACTTGGAAACAGGTGTGATTTTAGGGTCAGAAAGTTAATGTTTTGCACACCAGTCACACCAGGCATTGCCCCAGGGCTACTGTAATGTCAAGAGCAAGTGGCGGAGCATTTGGACAGGCCAAACAGCTGTAACATCAGGAAGAGCCCAGAAGAGGAGTGACACGGGGTGGCTGAGGGGATTCGAGCAGGGGCAGGTGGGTCTGTGGCAGCACTATTCTCTTAGGTCTGTTTTTAGCAAATGAAGATTCAGAAATCAGGGAATGGAAACCGATTGCTGGGGGCACAGAACAAGAGGCAGAGTCCAGTCATTCCTAATCAGCTCTATGTTCTTTTCTTCACTTTGAATTAGAAATCAAGAAGCAGCAGCCGATACCTAATAAAGATGGCTCTTTGGGGACTTAATCCTGAGCACAGAGTGTTGTGGTGGTATTGTGTTCCCCAAAATATTGTGTATGCTAATAAACTTATCTGGGGTCAGAGAACAGGACAGCCACAATATTAAACATAGAGGTTAGGCAGTGGTAGCATACGCCTTTAATCCTAGCATTCCAGAGACAGAAATCCCTCTAGATCTCTGTGAGTTCAAGGCCACATTGGAAACGGCCAGGCACGGTGATACACACCTTTAATCCCAGAAAGCCACACCTTTAATCCCAGGGAGTGGTGGTAGAAAGCAGAAAGGTATATAAGGCGTGAGGACCAGAAACTAGAGGCATTTGCCCTGGAGAGGCCTTTGGCCTGGAGAAGCATGTGGCTGGTTAAGCTTTCAGGCTTCTAGCAGCAGTTCAGCTGAGACCCATTCTGGATGAGGGCTCGGGGCATCCAGTCTGAGGAAACAAGACCAGCTGAGGATCCAGCGAGGTGAGATAGCTGTGGCTTATTCTGTCTCTCTGACCTTCCAGTGTTCACCCCAATACCTGGCCTCGAGTTTGATTTTATTAATAAGACCTTCTAAGATTCATGCTACAGAGTGTAGTACTTGACTAGGTTTCCCAAATGGTTTTATAGAGGCAACGCTGGGCAATGATTTATGGCTTAGCTGCTATCTACAGAGGTCACTGGAGGTTGCATCTCATGGGTCAGGATTTCTCCACAGGTTTCTGTGACCTGCTCTTGCATGCTGGTCAATTTGCATTCGGATGATAGAAAGGGAACAGAGGGGCTCATAACTGCCACCCTAGAAAGGTTATACATGGTGGTCTGGGCCCAACGTTCTGCACAAAGGAAGTCCGCAGGAAGGCTCCTTTACAAACTCAAGTGGAAATAGGTGGTCAGAAAAGTTAAACAAGCTTCTTGTAAGGAAAAAATATGGGGGCAGGGTTAGAAATGTTGTTCCATATAAACAGTCTGGTCAAGAGAATCCTTTGCCTCTTCCAGCTTGTCTGAGGCCTGGGGAAACACCTGCCACTGAGAACCTGTCCTCACTCAGGGAGAGAATGAAAGAAGAAAGGGAGGCCTCGGGGAGAGACTTGAGGTGGACCGGCCCTACCCCTCTACCTATATGATCTTTCAAGAGCCGATTCAGTTGGAGGAGTGGGGGGTTTTGTCCTCTCTTGTTTCTGAAAGGTTTTACAGATGTATCCCTCCTTCAACAAAGCCATTGCCACATGTCTGAAAAGTAAACCGCCACATGCTGCAGCCTCTAAAGTAGCAGGTGAGTCAATAAAATTCAAATCTGACACAGACCTCTGGGATTTATTGAGTAGCCACAAGACCCAGAAAAGAAATTAAACCTGAAAGACTCAGTCCAGTATGAGCACCTCTAGTATCTCAGAAAGCTGGATTTCTAACTGTTCACTCCCTGTGAATACATTTCTTAGCATCCTCGCAGATACAGAGCCCCAAAACCCACAAAAAAGAAAGGCATAAGGCACTCCAATACCAAGAATATACAGCCAGCAAAGAGTGAAAATGAGAGTCTGGACTCCAGAGTTTAGCTTGCAAGTCCCTCAGCATACTTTTACTTAGATCAATCCTAAAATTTCTATGCATGGAACACTGCATGTGAGGAGTCTATGGAACGTAAAGTCTATTAATGGAATTAAGCATAAGCAACATACAATATTATTCCTACTGAATTCATTCTTGTGATATTTATAACAGATATGATTAAAGTGTTCATTACACACTCAGGGACACAGCAGGGACATTTATGTATCTGATAATTTGACATCTAATTTGTTGCACACATTTGTGCATAAGCAATTAATGCCTATCACCAACATTTTAAGTAATGAAGTATTTACATAAAAATCTCCAAACAAGTTAACTGGAAATTGCATTAAATACTGATTTTAATTAGGAATAACTGCCATAATGAAATAAATAACTTCATACATTACTTTTTTCTTTTAAAAAAAAATTTTTAATTAAAATATAATTGTAGTCAGACATTTCTCTTCTGCCTACCAATTCCCAAACAACCACTCAGAGGCTTAATATTACTTATACATGCTCAACCAATAGCTCAGGCTTGTTACTAGCTAACTCTTACACTTAAATTAACCCATATTTCTTATCTGTGTTTCACCACGTGGCTTATGGCTTGTTACCTCATTTTCTACATGTTCTACTTCCTCTGCAGCTGGCTGGCATCTCTCTTGACTCCACTTTCTTCTTCCCAGAGTCCTCTGTTTCTGGCTGTCCCACCCATACTTCATACCTGGCTACCTACCTGGCAGCTTTTTATTAACCAATGAGAGTAATGCATATTCACAGTGTACAGAAGGATTATTCCACAGCATTTCTCCCTTTTTGTCTAATTAAAAGGAAGGTTTTAACCTTAACATAGTAAAACTATATATAACAAAACAGCTATCAAGTGAGAATTACAGTTACAATATCTAGTTTATTTGCATTTGCCAAAATTAAAATACTCTATTATCTATTTTATCTTTATGAGTCCAAAGTTTTGTATCTAATTCATCTTTTATCATAACTTAGGAAAACTATAACTATCTAGTCTTCAACTTCATCAAAGATCCCAGAAGGGTGAAATGTTACTTAATGACAGGGACATCTCACTGCCTGGACAGTCACCCAAAGTTCCTCTGTAACATTGGGGCATCCAAATCTGGCCTACAGGCCTAGCATATCTAACAGACTTTTCTGTGACACAGCGAATTCTGCAGGACTGTCCTACTTTTTTTGGTAAAGTTTGGCAATTGCCTTACTTGTGTCCTGATGGTCCAGTTTGGACAGTATAATGTCAGCAATTGAGGCAAGGGCAATTTCTTGACCTAACGGCTAGCTATGCCACAAGGAAAGCAAACTCCATATGGAGTGTTTTCAATGCCCATCATCTTCTCTGAAGTAGATCAGTGCTGCCAGGAGCAGACGTGTCTCAATGTCATAAAAAAAACCCTTATGTTATTAAGCATATTAAATGCCATATTCTGTAGGTCTTTGAAGTATTTGAAGACCATCTATCTACCTAAATATATCTGTGTGTGACCTTGAAAACATACCTAATGACTATAAATTTGACCATTATAGATGACTATTAACTTATATTTCTTAATTATATATTTTAATGAGCTGCATAAGCACAATACCCCATAAGAGAAGAAATATGCATACAGTATAACAAAATTAATTTTAAATTTATATCAAAAAACCAAAATCCATTATTATTAGTAATTGTTAATTATTAATATTATTAATTATTGTTTTGGGATTAAAGTAGATTCAATAATCTAGCCTTTTATCCTATCATTTCTATATCTCCACCTTTTTTTATAATGAGATCCCTGAATCTAAACTCCTTTGTTTAACTTTTTTCCTGACGATTACCAATAACAACTTGTAACTACCCCCCCCCTTAAATGATAATAAATATCCATAACCAATTTTTTGGAAAGGTGGGTGTAGTTTTCTAGACTACTTCCTATTGATTAGGAACACTGGTAATCTTAAGAAAAATCAGGATAATTGTTAAAGGCACCTGGGAAACTGACCCAAGAAATGAAGAGAACCAGTGTTGTTGATAAGAAAGAAAATGTGTTCAGGACAGGCTGTGGCTCAGTTGGTATCATGCTTGCCCAGTACATGAGAAGCCTTGGGCTTGATCCCAACACTGATTAAAGCTTTATAAACCCATCAGCCAGGTATGGTAGTGCATATCTGTCATCCTAGCACTCCGGAGATGAAGACAGGAGGGTCAGAAGTTTAAAGTTACTTTAGCCTAGTCTGGAGTAGGGAAGAAAGAGAGAAAGAGGAGCTTCCCACTGGGTTGAACTGCATGCTTACAACTTTTAAATGAAAAGGTGCTTCACCGTGTGTGCTCAGAACCTAATGAAGGAATTACAAAGTCTACACAATTTGGAGACACAAAGTTAATGCTGAGTGACTAGTGATTCAAGTATGGAATTTTCAAAAATTAGTCCTTAGAATAAATGCCACCATGACTCTGGTTAGATATTAGCAGGCTTTGGAGGCTATTGAGAATGACCCTTCCCTCATAAGCAGTAGCTTGTAAAACCAGAAACTGAAACTGAATGGTGTTGGTTGCTGGTCAAAATTGCTGGAACATGACTAATAATCATCTAATTGTGAGATTGCCATCTAGCTGGAGGCTTTCTGGAAATAACAAGGACATTGCCTAGTAGTTAATCCAAATACCTCTGCTACTGGAAGAACAAACTCCCCAGGGAAAAGCCTTCTGCTCTAGAGACTTTAGAAATAGCATGCCAGTTGCCTGAAATGTAGGTTGACAATTGACAAGTAGCAATTGCTTATTGGCCACTGTCCACTCTCACCCTAGAGAGGGCCCTATGTAACTCTGTAATAAGTTCTGCTTCTCTGCACAATGGTCTGTGTGTCTTTTCTCACTTCTCTCTCCAGAGATCACAAGGACCAAAGATCTGAGGGGAGTCCAGGACAAGATTTTGGAGGCAGAAGGATGCCCTGGTGAGGATGTTCTGTAGTTGGTCAGTGGATAAAACACAGTCCCAGCTGGATATGAAGTCTTTTGTGCTATCATTTCTCTTCTACTGCTCACACCTCTGTCTTCATAGAAGGTGGTTTCAATAACCCAACACCCTCTTTCAGTGGAGTCTGTCAGGAGGAGGCCTTGGGGAGTCTGTTTTTTCATTTTGTTCTTTTCTTTGGACACTTCCTTCAATACCTCATGCTGAGTTTCCATGCATAAGAAAATGGTGTATGCAACTGTTCAGTCAAACAGCCTCTTGTGCTCCCCCAACCCACTCGTGCCATAGGCTCATCTATTGAATGCTTAGTTGCTAGGGAGTGGCACTATTTGAAAGAGAAGGATTAGGAAGTATGGTCTTGTTTAAGGAAGTGTGTCACTGGAGTGGGCTTTGAGGTTTTAAAAGTCCACACCAGGCCCAGTCTCCCTCTCCTTCTCCCCGTGCCTTGGGATCAGGATATAACTCTCAGCTACTGCTCCAGCTTCATGCATGCCACCATGCTCCCACCATGATAACGGACTAAGTCTCTGAAACTGTAAGCAAGCCACCAATCAAATACTTTCTTTTATAAGAGTTGTCATGGTCATGGTGTCTCTTCACAGCAATAGAACACTGATTAGAACACATCTGTTAAGTTATGCCTGGCCTTCAAGTTTCTCTGCCTCTGCATTTGGGTGATTTAGAGTTTGAACTGTTCATTCACTCTTCTGATCACCATGCTGTTCTCCAGCTCTGTAGTGAGCCCAGTCTGCAACTGGCAGGACATGCCATGGCTGCTCCCTCCTGGGCAAATCTGAATTAACACCTCCCTGGACACTGGCACCTGCTGTGGCCCCCTTGGCCAAGACTAGATGGCCTCCTCTGCTGTGACACTGTCTCCACCATTATTTGGCTTCGGCAACAAAAATCCCATTTACATGAGTTTCTGATTAATGACTTCAAATAGTTAAATGTTATTTAGTGCTGCATGAACAACCTGCTATAGAGCTTCCTCATTTCTTAATAAATCTTGATGTCAGTTACTATAGCTGTGAGTCAACAACCTTGCCAGACACCTGGTAGACAGCAGGCGTAAATGCCAGTAATGGTTGGAATCATCCGTGATAAATCAAGGCTCGTCCAACCTGTCCATTCAAGACCTGGGCCAGGGATAACTGAACATCAGCATTTCTCAGGGAGTGCAAAGCCAATAAGCATAACCAGATAACAAGAGAGTGGGGATGGGGTTTAATACAAGGAGCAGGTTAAGAAGACCGCTGGGCCACTTCCTAAGCACACTCAGTTTAAAGTAGACAGTGCCAAACAAGCTTGGTGTAGGTCCCTGGCTCAAAGAGTAGGGATGCCAAACACATGCCTGGGCACATTTAGCCCAAACTCACGGGGCACATGTTTGAAGGTTAGAACAGAACAGGAACATTCATAAGCATACCCAGCTGTGGGATAAATACAGGAGATAACTCAGTTCTGGGAACATTCAGCCACTTTTTCCTGGAGGGTTTTGGTTCGAATCAAAGAAAAAGATTCACTAGCATCCCATATACAAGACTCATGTGCATCCTGTATACAAGACTCACATGCATCCTGTGTATCAGGAATCTTAAAGAGTCTTATTAATAAAATCAAACCTAAGCCAGGTATTGGGATGAACTGGAAGATCAGAGAACCAGAACACAAGTCACAGCTACCTCACCTCGAGGGATCCTCAGCTGGTCTTGTTTACTCAGACTGGAAGCCTCTATGTCCTCATATCCGAATGGCTCTCAGCTGAACTGTGCTCCAAAGCCTGAAAGCTTAACCAGCCAAGTGCTTCTAGTTCCTGGTCTTCACGCCTTATATACCTTTCTGTTATCTGCCATCACTCCCTAGGATTAAAAGCTCGTTTTCTGGGATTAAAGGCGTGAGTCACCATGCTTGGCTGTATCCTTGAACAGATGGATTTCTGCCTCTGGAATGCTAGGATTAAAGGCGTGTGCTACCACTGCCTAACTTCTATGTTTAATATTGTGGCTGTTCTGTCTCTGACCCCAGATAAGTTTATTAGGGTGCACAATATTTTGGGGAACACAATACCACCACATTTCCTCTCTTTTTGTCTAAAATTTAAAAAAGCTTATAACTAATACAAGAAAAATTATATCCAATAAGTATATACAATGTACACAGTCAAAATTACATTAACGATTTCTAGTCCATTAACATTTGACAGATTCAGACAAAAAACGCCATTAATATATTAACAATGTCCAGTCCAGTAACATTTGATAAACTCAGACAAAAAATATCATTTCTTATCTTATTTAAAACAAGTAGTTCCTTTTTAAAAGTAGATTCAAAAATTGACCTTTTTATCTTACCATATTCATATTTTCATAAAAGTTTCAATAATCTACCTTTTGTCATTTTTATATCGTCCCCTTTTTCTTTTCAGTGTAGATTCAGTGATCTACCCATTTATCCTATTTTTCTTTATCTTTTTTCTCAGAGTAGATTCGATGATCTATCTCATATCTATATTCTCTTTTTCTTTTTGCTTTCTAGGGGTGAAGATATCTTTAGGGAATCTTGAAAAGAAAATTTTTGGGTTAATTGTCAAGTCCTGTATCATTTGTTCAGTCTCTACATATTAAGAAAGTGCAGGGCTTATTTCAAATCCTTGTTCAAGTAGTCTGTCAGGCTGGATCATCTCAGCTAGCCATCTCGAAATTGTCCTGAGCAGTTTGTAGTCCAAAGTCAATCTTTCCTTGGTGTTAATCAGCTTAATGGCTTTACCATAGTCCATGTGGAATCATCATTGTGGGATCCTGTCATCCTTTTGAAGATTTCAAAGTCACTGTTAGGAGTGGTCATGGTTCCCTGAAGATTTTGTGTGTGTGTGTGTGTGTGTGTGTGTGTGTGTGTGTGCCTCCTCTTCGGTTTGGAACAATCACAGTCTGATAAATGTCTGTCTCTCGGAACCATGAGTGTGTAGTTGTAACTTTGTAGCTAAAAAAGAAACACACTATCCAAGTAAAGAGAAAAGCCGAAGAGGTCAGAGCTAATAGCCTTAACTGCTTTCAGTTCGCTAGTCACTCCCTGAAGCAACGACTCTCTGCTCAAAAGGGGGGTTGTCCTTTTATAGAATTCTGTTCTGCCTTCTCATTGGTTGTAAGCCCAACTGCCTAACTGCCGCATCACTACTTGTTCGCCAGACTCTGGTTATGGCTTGTTAATAGCTCTGACCCCTAGGCAACTTTATTTATTAAAATATAACATTTTAATACAAAAGAAAATATCACCACATGAGTGTTCTTCCCTAGAAGAGAAAATCTTCATAGCAATTTCTCCCCACCATTTGTCTTGCCAAACTTTTCCAAACTGACCTTTGCCAATGCTTTCTTGTAACATGATGGTCCTGGTAATTCTTCTCTGAACAAGCAGCAGTAAACCCTTTGTCCCAGGTAGCAGCAGCATCGCAGTTACCAACGCAAAGAAAAGAAGCCAGCAACTCAGAACAGCAGCCGCTGCCTCCATGGTCCCGCTGCCACCGTTTGTGCCTGGGCCCTGGCCGACGCTTCTCCTTAGCAAGCCTCCTAGGCTGCCCTCAAACTCGGGATCCTCCTGCCTCTGCCTCCTTTAGCAAATCCAACTGGCTTGCGCCACCAGAACCAGCCGAATGTAGCTCGGGTCTTTTCAAGAATTCATACCACTAACGTTGGGTGCCAGATGTAACAGGAGTCTTAAAAGTTCTTATTAATAAAACCAAACCCGGGGCCAGTTATTGGGGTGAAACGCTGGATGGTCAGAGAGACAGAACAGCCACAATATTAAACATAGAAGTTAGGCAGTGGTAGCACACGCCTTTAATCCTAGCATTCCAGAGGCAGAAATCCATCTGTTCAAGGATACAGCCAAGCATAGTGACTCATGCCTTTAATCCCAGAAAACGAGCTTTTAATCCTAGGGAGTGATGGCAGATAACAGAAAGGTATATAAGGCGTGAAGACCAGGAACTAGAAGCATTTGGCTGGTTAAGCATTTGGCTGGTTAAGCTTTCAGGCTTTGGAGCACAGTTCAGCTGAGAGCCATTCGGATATGAGGACATAGAGGCTTCCAGTCTGAGTAAACAAGACCAGCTGAGGATCCCGAGAGGTGAGGTAGCTGTGGCTTGTTCTGGTTCTCTGATCTTCCAGTTCACCCCAATACCTGGCTCAGGTTTGATTTTATTAATAAGACTCTTCCTGTGTATGAAACTCATGTGCATCCTATATACAAGATTCACGTGCTTCCTGGGTACAATAAAATAGTGATTTTAAAAATAGTGATTTAAAAAAATGCTGTCTTTCTGGGTATCGTTGGTCTCAGCCACAGTGGCAAAATCCACTCTGCAGCAGCATGTGCTCATCAGAGATTCTGTTGTAAACAGATCTCTCCATCACAGCTCAACAGGAAAGCTGGGAAATCAATCTGCTCAAAAGATGAATTTCCATAGACTGGGATGAGAAGGGGAAATTTTCTACCGAACTGAGAAATGGTTTTGGATTTGAGTGTAGCTTGTATTGGGCAACAGCACCCTCTGTCGGATCTCTTAGGAACAGCACCCTCTCTTGGCTCCCTAGGAACAATTGCGTTTTGACGTGTGAACACGCTATAAGAGGAATATCAGAAAAGCTTGACGCATTTGTCAGGGTGCCTTTGACCAACACCTATGACAGCTCCCTTGTCTCTCAGAGCCTGATTTCCCAAGCCTGACATCCTTAGGCTGTTCCCAATGTACTGGCTCCCCTCCCTCCCAAAGCCAGGGTAGCTTTCCTACTCTACCTCCTTCTCACACCTACATTACTTCCTTTTTCCTCCTTGCCCTTCATTTTTTCAAAACTGTAGCCTGAGACCTTGAGATCTGGGGCAGACAATGAAGACAGTAATCTGTGCTGAGGGACTAATGGCTATACACAGCCTTTCCCCTAATCTCAGTATCCCTCCAAGAATGTTAATGGCATCTTCTTCAGACAGTGACCTAGCCCTGGTTGCCTGGCTAGAGGCTCTAGAAAAGAAAAGGGAGTTTGTAGAACTGGAGGAAAGATTCAGTGATTAAGAGCACTTGCTGCTCTTGCAGAGGACCTGGACTCAGTTCCCCGAACCCACATCAGGCAGCTCCCAACTACCTGTGACTCCCATTACAGGGGATCTGACGTCCTCTTCTGGCCTCTGTGGGTGACTGTAACATGCAGCACACATGGAAGCCCGCATACACATAAAACAGATGAGTGATTTTTTTTAAGAGGAGAATTGGGGGCTGTGGAGATAAGGCATCTCAGACCAAAGAGGGAAATGCTTCTATAATGTTTCCTTCAGTTAAAAATAGTAGTAACCCTCACGCTTCCATGATAGACCATGGATGCTTTTATATTAAGGGTCAGAGAGTTTTCTTTGGTAAAACATCCATAGTACCGTTCATGAATGAGGTCATTGAGTACCGTTCATGAATGAGGTCACTGAGCATTGGCTTCCATCCTTTCATTGAGCAAAAGCATTCTGAAACTCATAGCTCAGCTAAATTCTAAATTACCTAGGGAAATCCTTTCCTTAAATTAGATAGTGAAACTTTTAAAGATTAAATACTTGTTTGTATATTTCCCTTTTGATCTGAAGGTTCCTCAGGGCCTACATTGCTAGACTGACAGCAGACCTTCAACAGAGGATACTATGCAGATGTCTCCTTCCTGAGACACGGGGATGTTGAAACAGATACATAAGCCACATCCTTGTGTAGCACTGCAGAGAAGTTACCCCAGACCACCAGGCCACAGGTCGTTTTCCCTTGAAATACTCCACTGCCAGCCTCACCCATCTTCACATAGGTTTCTACATGGAAGCCGTTTTCAATTTTTTGTGACTCTGGGGCAGTCTAAACTCTAATTAAAAAAAAATATTTTTGAAAAGGAGAAGGGGATAAGACAATGGTAAGAAAAAACCTGTAAAACACTAAAACTTGGTTTCAGAATCATTAATGTATATTTGAAACTTTTTTCACTATTCCACACTTCTTCAGTGACTTCAAGCTGAGGGGCTTGAGTGATCCACTAAGCCTAGAAGAGAAAAACTGAACAAAACAAAACCAAAGGAAAATAAAAACTAGTTGAGCACCATTGTGCTGTGTTGGGTTGAGCCTGTTTAATAGTCCTGTTCTTTTACACTGTTCTCACTCTGTGAAAGGCTCTCCCGAATGTTTTCTGAGTGCCAATGATTCTCAGGATATGGGTTGGATATTATTCTCATCCAAGTTCCCAGGCGGTAGCAGAGCATCTCTGAGGGGTCACAAGGTCTATCCACACGTCTTAGCTGAAGTCATGTTCCTGCACAATTCTTTCTCCTATTATTCCCACTTTAGAGATCAGGGCCATCAGGAAGATTTGGAAGTACACTATGTCAGCGGGGCATGGTACATATATGTCTTCCATTTACTTTCTATTGCTGTGATAAATTCAAAGATGGAAACGTGACTTTGGGGAGGAGTTTATCTGGCTTACATTTCCATATCATCAAAGAAAGCCAAGCCAAGGGTGCAAACCAGGAACTGAAGCAGAGACCAATGAGGGGTACTGTTTACTGCCTTGTTCTTCATAGTTCACTAAACTTGCTTTCTTAAACAACCCAGGACCACCTGCCCAGGGGCGACAATGCCCACAGTGGACTGAGTTCTCCCACATTAATTAGTACTAAAGAAAATCTGCACAGACATCCCTACCCCTGGTCAATCTGATGGAGGCAATTCATCTATTGGAATTCCCTTTGCTCAGATATGTCTAGGTGTAGCTGTATGGTCGCTACACGAGTGTGTGGGTTCACGCGGATCCATGGAATGAAGACACAGAAGCATCTTAAGAATGAATTTAGCCTATCATGCCAGCCTCTAAGGACTGAAGCCTCTTCCCTTCACCTAGGGCATATTTATTTACTCTTTTTTACAGTTTAGATAGTTAATCTCTGTACCTTCAAAGCAACCCAAAAGGAACTCCCAGAGATCAAATGCCAGGTGCAAATTACTTGAATTATCAGGTACCTCGGTTTTCGGGTTTCCTGAACCAAGTTTTGCATAGGCCTTTGATCCTTAGGGGACTCTCTGATCCTTGACTCTCAAACAAGATTCACATAAGAGAAGCAAAAGGTAAGAGAAACAAAAGGTGTGGTTAAACAAAGGAAGGATTAGGGCTAGGTGCTGCTCTCTGGAGCCAAGCCAGGAGCTCAGCAGGAATGCCACTACATCTAGGTTTCTATCACGTTGACAGAAGCTAACCAGCACACCTGTGACCTTGAGTTTAAGCCTGGCCTCAGCAGCACAGAAAAATCCCGTCTGAAAACAAAAGCGCCACGGTTGACATTTGCAGTGAGCTGCCTTCCGTGACCCTGAAGACAGGTCAATGAAACCTAAGGGAACCCTCACTTGCCCAGCCACACGGGGTGCAGCCAGTGATGCTTTTTTAGAACAAAGTTAAGGTTTCCTACATCCAAGGAGTGATGCAGGCTTCTCAAGAGAATTTACTTATTTATTCATGTATTTTTATTGTTGTTTGTAGCTAGAGTTTTTCTGCCTGGCCCACAGTCAGGACAAATCTCTCTCACCTGCCAGTCCCACAGCCGCTCAGACCCAACCAAGTAAACACAGAGACTTATATTGCTTACAAACTGTATGGCCATGGCAGGCTTCTTGCTAACTGTTCTTATATCTTAAATTAATCCATTTCTATAAATCTATACCTTGCCACGTGGCTCGTGGCTTACCGGCATCTTCACATGCTGTTTGTCATGGTGGTGGCTGGCAGTGACTCCCTCCGCCTTCCTGTTCTTTTAATTCTCTCTGTTAGTCCCGCCTATACTTCCTGCCTAGCCACTGGCCAATCAGTGTTTTATTTATTGACCAATCAGAGCAATTTGACATACAGACCATCCCACAGCAGTTGTTGTTAGTGGAATCTTTTTTTATTCAGAAAAACAAAAACAAAAATTTCCAAACACACACAGGAGGGTTCGGGGAGGGGGAGGTATGTGTCCAGTCCCAGCCCCCAGCCCATGTGATTTTGGCAGCAATAAGGGAAAGGGGTAATGGCCAAAAAAAAAAAAATAGTATGTATGTGTATGGATGTATGGAAAGAAGGGGCGCAATAACTGAAGGGTATGTGGGGGAGGGGACAGATGAGGTCAGTACTGGGGATGCCACAGGTGGGAGGCCATCTCATAACACTTCTTGTTGGTTAAACCACCATGGATACCCCCTTTGCCCATCAGCAGACTAGCATCAAGGTGACAGTGACATTGAAGGAGGGGCTCCTCTGGTGCTCTCGGCACAAAGATCCATTGTAAATTCCCCATTTACAATCCTGCAGCAGTGAGTCCCAGACCACAGAACATTTCTGGTTCCCAATGTCAGCCCATTTGTGAAAAACTTGACCAGACTTCGCCTACCAGGACACCAGTGAAGGTCTTCCCGGGGACAACCGCCCAGACGGAGGGCAAGTCCTTGTAGCCTACAGTGGCCGCGTCCTGACAGGTCCTGTCTGCCATGAGGCTGTTGATGTAGGTGACCCACAGGCCATGGAGCTGCTTCTGGGGCTGGGCTTGGGCTGGCAGGCAGGCTCAGGAGAGAATTTATGTCACCCAGCAGGTAACAACTTAACAAAATATTTTACAGCTACATAAAAACATCAGCATCTGTTGTAGAATATTATTTTAAGATCTGTTACATTTGTTTATGCAGTGGAACATTTGTTTAATGATGCAAAGCTGTGCTGCATTCTTTTATGTTGCATTTTTTTTAACTCTGTGAAGCTGTGTTACTTCGCCTGTCTAAAACACCTGATAATCTAATAAAGAGCTGAACAGCCAATAGTAAGGCAGGGGGAAAGACAGGTGGGGCTGGCAGGCAGGGAGAATAAATAGAAGGAGAAATCTGGGAGGAGAAGAAAAAGCAAGAGAACAAGGAGAGGAGGATGCTAGGGGCCAGTCACCCAGCCAGCCACAGAGTAAGAGTTAAATTAAGATATTCAGAAGCAAGAAAAGGAAGAAGCCCAGAGGCAAAAGGTAGATGGGATAATTTAAAGCTAAGAAAAGTGGCAAGAAACAAGCCAAGTGAAGGCCAGGCATTTATAATTAAAAATAAGCTTCTGTGCGTGATTTGGTTGGGAGCTGGGTGGCAGGCCCCCCAAAAGAGCAAAAACAACCAACAACAAGCACCCTCACTGCTGTGTTCTTCACCTTCCATAACCCGTTATGAACAGTTTGATTTCTGCGTCAAAGTTAGTCCTTGGTATCAAATGATATATTCAACAGGATACAAAATAGTTTGTCTCTCATGTAAGGTAAATCTCATGTAAAGCAAATCTGGAGACTAAACCTAGTGTTGGCATAGCCAACCATCGGTTATGCAGCACACAAGAAACTTGGTCTTGATGTTCTGCCAGCCACAATAATTCCTCCACCTCCTGATTTTGGAGTAGGTTCTTGACTTTTAGACACTGTGCCCATGTTCCAAATTGCCAGGAGCTGCACAAGGGAAAAACCTGAACCAGAGGAGGCCACTAGGAAGAGAAGCCTGAAAACTAGACCTTTGTTCTTTGTTTTAGAATTCTGTGTAATAGCTAAAATTGAGGTGTTGGAGGACTCCAGAGAGAAGGGTTTGACCTTTCAGTATTGATATTGATTCCCTAGCAATTCTTGCCCGGAAATTATGGGCATGGGATTGAGTAGTTGCTTAATACTGTGGTGACTAGAGGGCTTTTTCACTTCTTACTACCTCATAAGCCTACTGACCCATTCATTTAATAGCTTTTGAGCTCCAGAGGAACTGAGAGATAATAGAATTGCAACACTCCTCCATTGCTTCATTTCTGAAAGTCCAGCTCTTTATATACTGTAGCATCCTTCTCATCTGCATTAGATTGTATAGTGTAGTTCCACTTTTCTGCATTTTCCAAAGAGCCAAATAGAAAATACTGAAGCCAACACTATGACACGGTTGAACCACTAGTTGATTGTGTTGTCAGAAATCATCCTGCTCTCTTGAGGTTTGGAATTGGGGTGGGGGAGGGGGAAGAACCTTAGAAATGAGCCTTGGTCCCTAAACTCTAGGTCTGAGAAATACTGATGCCTTCATTTTCTACAGTCAATGTATTTGGTTTACTCAAGACCCAATTAAATCTCAGAATCATCCTTGGAGCAGGAGCTGCTCCTCTTCCACTACACCATGGGAGAGGATGGTATACCAAACTTTGGGGGTTTACCAGCCACGGGGGACTCTGCTGGCACTGCAGATCTGCCTTCACTAGGACCACTGAGGAGCTCTGTTTTCTCTGTGACTCTGTCTAGCCCTTAGTTGTCTGCTTTAGTGCCATGTTTGAAGCTCATACCACTGAGGCTGGGACCCCAAGAACCAAGGGCAAGTATTCCTGATGTCTCACAGGACCTGTGACTCTAGGTTATTTTCCCATCATCAAGTCTCATTGGAGACCAGGGTGCAGACCCCTCTATTCGTAGGATCCTAAGATTCACTTGATCCTAGATTCAGCTTGTGTCTATCCCTCCCTCCTCTCTTCTCAAATGCTATTCCTCTTGATGGATTTGTGCATTGAGAACAAAAGTTAAATGGGAGAGAGTTTGCAAGCCCCTCATATTTTCAACCTGCTCTAAACAAAAAAGAGGAAAATACTACCCACTATTCCTGTAGAAGAGAAACAAGGATCCATGACTATTAAATAGGCCTCCTGCCACATCAGTGAACATGTAACTAATGGATATGCCTCTACAAAGCCATTTCCCGTGCAATTTCAAAATAATAAACACTTCTACTTACTAGAAAATGTCTTCCTTTGTAGGTGACTTTCTGTATATCAGTCTCATCAAGGATGAGAATTGTCAACTCTGCCAACCAAACTGGTATGGGGGTGGCAGACTCTCTAGGGTCACCACCTTTGGCAAACTGCAGCTAGACTTCAGTTCTTCAGTTCCCGTGGGAGAATATCCACTGATACGAGGAAGTAGAAGCTGTGCTCACTGCTGTTGTACCCACCCCTGACCCACAGGAACTTAGGATCAGAGGCAGACACGTCTCTGACCATGAGAAGGACCCCAGTGTGAGTCCCGCCATTCCAGAAACTGCTATGGTTTGGATGGGTGTCCCTCCAGAGGCCCACGTGAAAGGAATGATGCTAGTAGAAAGGGGTAACCCTTCAGGAGGTGAGGCCTACTGGGTGATCTGGGAGTGTTCTCTTGAAGGGAATTGTAGGAACACCATCTCCCGCCCTCCCAGGCCTGCTGTGCTCCCCTGTTCATGGGGTGAGCAGGTTTTCTCCACAAGGCCCAACATGATATGCCAGAGACCCAGATCCATGGCACCACTTCACCTTGGCCTGGGATCTCCAGAACTGTGAGCCAAAATAGACTCTTTCTCTTTACACATTAACTGCCTCGGGTGTTTCATCATAGTGATGGAAACTAATACAGAAGCTACATGCAATGGATCCTTTTGTCTTGACCAGCTAAGACCTCCAATGGTGAAAGCAAAGCAGCAAATGCCAAGCAGCCCTGTGCCCTTTTGGATCAAGGTTGAGAACACTCACTCAGTGTGTAAACAATGCGTAACACCAAACTGTTTTTGTCCAGCTGCTGTGGACTGAAATGTATTCCCCCAGAGTTTATATGTTAGAGTCCTGACAGATTTGGGAGATGGAGTCTGTAGGAAGCGATAAGGTTAAACTGATAATAAGAACAGAATCCTGGTCAGACAGGATTGATGCCCTTATATGAAAAGGTGCCAGAACCACAGAAGGAAGGCTATGTGAGGATTAGTCAGAAAAACAGTTCTTACTAGAAGCCAAACCTGCTAGCTCCTTGGCCTTAGATTTCCCAGAACTATAAGAAAAGACATCTCTAATATCTTAACACCCAGTCTGTGGTACATCGTTTTGACAGACTGAACTGACTAATATGCCGGTATTGCCTTATCATTTTATCTGAAGGACATCAGTCACTGAGGTGGAAGATACCTGGGGAGAATATTTCAGTGGAGAATTGAGGGAGGTTGTCACGAGAGAATATGCACCTGGAGCATGTCCCCGGAAGGTCAGAGATTAAGATTTGTGTCGTACCTACCTAAGACAGGTATCTGTAGAGTCTGGTTGGAGCAGAGTGAAGAAAACTGGCTGCTTTTAGAGCAAACATCAGGCCAGCTGTGACAGGGAAAGTGCATGCACTTCCTGGGTCAAACACAATATGAGCAACAAGGACCCTCCAAGAGGACTGCACTGGGAAGGCAGGGGACCCTGACAGTGGCACCAAGCCCAGGACCTGTGCTGGCGGTCAGAGACAGCCCTCCCTGGAAGAGGCAGGGCTGCTGCAGTTACCTTGAGTGACGAGTTCTGTGGGGTCTGTGAAGGTCTCACGTAGGCTGCCCTTGAGAGCAAGACTCAAGTCTGAACATCTGCCATACCCAGAGAGACCACAGCCAGGCGCAGCCATCCATTCAAGGAAGGCATTTCTAGTTGACCTGCATTTCATGTAAGTCCGTTTTGAGCTGAATGTCTCACTAAAATTCCCATGTTGGAGATGTGGTCTTCTGTATCTCAGAATCCAGCTGTGTTTGCAGATGGCACCACTAAAGGAGGGATTAGGAAAATGCGAGTCCATTGTAGCACACCGAATCCGGAAGAACTGTCCATGGAAGAAGAGTGACAGTCACCAAGACATGTCGGTACAGAGTGAAGGACATGTGAGGGCTTAGGAGAAACCTGCCGGCCAAACCAAACCTGTGGGTACCTTCACCTTGAACTTTAAGTGTCCAAAAATATGAGTAAACAAATGTTGTTCTTTTTGCTACTCCTATGCTGGTTTTTTTATGGCAGCCCCAGGTAACTAATGTACTCCACCACCACCACCACCACCACCACCACCACCACCACCGCTGCACACGACTCTGGCAGGATGAACCACAGTAGCACAGAAATTCAGGCATTGCCCCACACCTATTACAGGTGACCCAGAGACTGAAAGGAGGTCAGAGGTTGCTTCAGGATAGTGACAGTCTTAGTTTCTGTTCTATTTCTGTGAAGAGACACCAGGGCCAAGGCAATTTATAAAAGAGAGCATATAATCGAGGGCTTGCTTACAGCATTAGAGTGTGAGTTCATGACCATCATGGTGGGCAATCATGGGGGCAGTAGGCAGGCATGGTGCTGGAGCAGTAGCTGAGTTTGTATTCTAATCTGCAGGCTTGAGGCAGAGAGAGAGAGAGAGAGAGAGAGAGAGAGAGAGAGAGAGAAGAGAGAGAAGAGAGAGAAGAGAGAGAAGAGAGAGAAGAGAGAGAAGAGAGATCAGGCCTGGCATGGGCCTTTGAAATCTCAAAGCCCACTCAACTGGGAACCAAACATTTAAATATATGCACCTGTGGGGGTGGGGAATTCTCATTCTAACCACCACAGTGAGCTTTTAGGGGTTCCGTTGTTATTCTGACTGTACAAGAGTAGCATGGGTACTAACCAGCCTGCTTCTTCTGCTATCTGAAAGTAACCAGCAGTGTTAGGGCATCTGCCAGGCACGTCATCAAAGAACAAGGAAGCGTATGTCCACAGAGGAGCTCTGAAGGAGCAGTAGAGAAATCAGGCAAGCACAGGAACCATTCTAGTCCACTTCACTAAGCAGACACTTTCCCATGCCCATTCTACGCACTAATTCCTCTCATCCTCACACCCAAGGCTCCTCGTTTCTTATCTGAGAGAAGAGACGCAGAAAACCACATGCTTTTGCAGAGGTTCGCAGTGTGGGTGAGTGTGACATCCGTACCCAGGTGAAGGCAGTGTTGTGGAACACTGCCCTACAGCCATGGGTGTGGTCTTCACCATCTCAGTCAGAGCAGCTGTGACTGCCTGCAGGAAACCCACGACAAGATCAAGCCAAGTCATAGCTGGTCTAATGACCCTTGCCTAACATTCCACCCACTCCACCCCTCTCTCCTCCTACACCCTGCTTCCAGCTCCGTGAAATTCTGCTCCACGGCTTGCAGTCTTGGAAGGTTCTAGACTGTAGAGGAGCACAAGGTTAACTGGAGGGGAACTTTGTGATGCAGCTTTGGGAGGTCATTACTCGTGCTGGGATGTGACTTTTCAGTGATGAGACTGTTAGGGGTCACCCCCATTCCTGTAAGTAACCCCTCACCTGTGGTGGTTCCTGATGGCATCTACTCTCACTGCTCTGTTCTTCACCTTCCGTAACCTGTTATTAACAGTTTAATTTCTGTGTCAAAAGTTAGTTTTTAGTATCAAATTATTTATATATATAAATATATATCAAGAAATAAAATTCTTTGTCTCTCATGTAAAGCAGATCTGGAGATTAAGTCTAGTGTTGGTATAGGCAACCATCAGTTATGAAGGACACAAGAAACTTGTGTCTTGATGTTCTGCCAACTACAACAAATCCTTCCACCTCCTTTGAAGTAGGTTCTTGATCTCCAGCCACCATACCCACATTCCAAATTGCCAGGAGCTGCAAAAGAGGAAAATTCTGAGCCAGAGGAGTCTTACAAATAAGCCCAATAAATTGACTGGTTCTTCAAGCTGGACTTGGATGGAATTATTAGCTGTGTCATTTGGTGCTCTATCTGGAGTGACTAGACATTTGTTAATGTCTCCCCAGGAAAAGTAAGACAGCTAGTAGACTGGCCCTCATTGCCCTGCCATACCCAGCCCAAGCTATGCACCTGCCAGGAGGGAAGGTGAGCTTTTCAGAGAAGATGGCATCTTCTGGGTCTAGAATCCAGGGGGGAGCTTGACATCAGGGATGAGAAAGAAAGGCTTTTAAACTAAAGGAACAGTCTAAAGCAAAGACCTGGAGGTAGGAAGAGCAAGGTTTGTTATAATCATGTTTAGTGAGGGACCTGAAAGTGGGGAACCCAGTAAGATAGAGGACTAGAGAGTAGGGAGCCAGGATCTGGAAGATCCCAACAGCAGCCAGTGAGCAGGCTGTGCATCAAGGCTTTCATGGTAGGTGACAGGCTCCCTCTGCATCTGTGCATTCATGAACTGCATGGGCATTTGCTCATTGACGGCCTCACAAGCACGTGGTGGGGGGCTCTTTCTCTGTGTGTACAGATGTACTTCACACCGACAACTCAGGATCATAGGTGTGGCTAGCTGGAAACCCACCACAGGAGATGGATATGACATCATCAGGAGTGAGATCCAGGTCTGGTACAGGAGGAGACAGTTCAAGCATAGTATAGAAGGACTGAGGAATGGGTAGAGGTGCTAACTGAGGGTTTTGGTCAGTTTCGGGAGCTACAACAGAGGGCCACAGTCTAGGTGACTTATAAACCACAGGAAGTTATTTCTCACACACAGATCTTGAGGTTGGAACTCCCAGGTAAGGGTGCCAGCATAGTCCAATTGTGAGGGCCTGCCTCTTACTCCAAATGACTGACTTTTCATTGTACCCTCACAAAGAGTCTCTGGAGACATCCCACCCTCCTTTTTTGAGACAGGGTCTCGCTATGTAACTGGCTGGACACTCACAGAGACTTACCTGCCTCTGCCTCCCAAATGCAATACTACACCCAGCTGGAGAACCTTTTCAAGGGCACTAATCCTATTAATGAAGGGCCCCACCCTGCCTCTAATTTTATCACATTGTTTGTTAGGATTCCAACCTACGATGGGGTGAGGGTGTAAACATTCAATCCCTAACTCCCACCTGCAGTGATCAGCTATAGTTTAAGTAGGGACAGCATTCAAAGGGAGGACAACCTTTTGCCTACCTTCTAGTCAGGAGCATGCCTTGTTTCTACAAGGACTTCCAGCGGGCTGTTGAGGCCACTTTACTTGATTTCTGAAAAGCCATTTTAGACCACATTAGCTGTGTTATGGTTCCATCTTACAACAGAAGGTCTACTGGGGAGTCCAGGCTTCAACAGCTCCACTCTCTTCTGCTTAGTCACTACTCTTATGAGTTACAGAGAACACCTGTTCTCTCCCTCAGTTTCCACATCTATCCCCACAGACAAAGTGTGATTGCCAAGGAGAAATAGAGCAGAGACTACACATGCTGGGTAGTCAGGCATTTTTTTTGGACCATCTTGAAACATCTTCAAAGTCACACTGTCAGTAAGAAACACAAACTAACATGACTGAACTGGCAGAGTGTGGAGGTGCCAAGCCCAGGGCCTCAGAGGTTAAGACCACAGACCTGCTGAGGCAACTCCAACTCCTTTCCTGCAGACCTGAGCCAGCGGTTTCTGATTCACAGTCATTGTCCTTTGAGAGCCGAGGAGCTAATTCAGAACACATTCATTGTTACATGGAGAATGTTCGCTAACATTTTCCCTGCTTCCAAACAGGAGGAGATTCACATGACCTATTTAAATTCATTCACTGTCACGTGGATGATGGGGAGCTTCTACCTAGGGCAGGGGACCCAGGACAATCTTCATGGAGAAGGAACGGGGCTTGGAGTCAAGTGTTCATAATCTGCCCTGGGTGTTGCCACGCTTAGATTCTATTTCCTCTTCTTCACAAATGAG